>JAAVTI010000700.1:0-21108 GCA_011947335.1 Phytophthora constricta
CTCTCGTTCTTGTCGTTCGCATTTGTGCCAGTACCGTGGAAGCTCGCCGCACCCAGGTCGTCAATGTCCAGGTTCCACACGCTCAGCGCGCCGCGAAGAGGAGCAATGTCGGTACGCCCGTGGTAGAACTGATCGCCCCACATGGACTGCGCGGACTGCACCTTGCGCACCTTCATCTCATCCAGGAACGCAACGCGAGACTCGTCTTCACCAATCAACCCCTTCTCACGCACGTACCACTTCTCAATGCTCTCTAGCTCGTCGTCGAACTGGCGGCGACGGTACTCCACATCCAGCAGTGGAGACGGCTTAGCGTTGTCCGCAGCAGCCTCGCGCGCAGTGGTCAAGATGCCCTGACCAGGAGCCGGCACAGAGCGCCCGTTCTTGTCAGTTGCCGTGTTCGTCAAGGCAACAATACCATAGATCGGCAGACCCATCTCTAGCGCAAGTTGCGCGTCCATCAGCAACTGCATACCAGCGCCGTGGCTCTCCATGAAGCCACCACGAGTGGTCGAGCACGGCCGGCACATTTCCTTCGGCTCGCGACCCATGCTGGTTTCCTTCACCGAGTCGCTCGTCGCCTTCATCTGCGCGAACTCGTACGCACCTTCCTCACCGAAGTCATCGTAGCCACCAACAATGACGACACGAGCCTTGCCGCTCTTAATGGTATCTGCACCAATGTCCACTGACTCCGCCGCCGTGGCGCAAGCACCCACGGGCGTCTTGATCGGGCCAGACGAACTCAACAGCAGCATGTTCACCCAGGCAGGAGGCGTGTTGATGAAGCACTCCTGCAGCGTGTCACTTGGAGCAGGCTTGCCAAGCATGCGGTTCTTGTAGATGCGCGTGAAGGCGCGCATGCCACCCATACCACCTCCCGATGTGTTACCGATCTCCGAAACGTGCACGTACTGGTAGAATTCGTACGGGTCTGTCACACCGGCAGCAACAAACGTGTCCATTACTGAAGCCATCACGTAGAGTGTGATAGGGTCCACCGCGTCAGCCAGGTCCTTCGACAGGCCCAGACGCTCGATGCTCCACCCAGTCGGGATCTGACCAGCGACGAAGCGGTCGAACGAAAGTGCACGAGGAATGTTTAGAACAGAGCCCTTGCGCAGACGGATCATCCAGGCGCCTGAAGGGTTCTGGAAAATATCCACGTTGTCCTTGCCCAGCTCCTTGCGGAACTCAAGGGCCTCCTCGCGGTCAGCCACCTCGATGGGAGACATCTTCTTGTCGATAGCCACCTGATGAAGGGCCATCTTGTTCTTCGGGTCGTAGCCATCGAACAGCTCAGGCTCCACAACACGAATACCCGAGTGCTTCAGGATCTCCTCCTCGTAGCGAGGCTTCACCTGGTGGTCCGGCACGATCTCCTTCGTATTGGCGTCCACCCAGTTGCCCTTTTCGAACACGATGTGGCCCGTCAGCCACGCCAGCTCAATGCAGCCCTCGAGCGAGAACTCACCGTACGACTCCATCTCCCAGCGAGTACGCGCGTTACCGTACGGGCTCACTTCACCGAAGCCGGCCACAACAACAACCTGGCGCAGATCCAGCATGTCTCGCAGCAACGTCTGCTTCTTTGAGGCAGCAAGCTCAGCAACGCACGACAGCTTGGGAACGTGTCGCAGTAGTAACCCGACATGTTCGCGCGGGGCGCAAACTTCTTCGAGCTAGAAGAGCTCGACTGCTGCTTCGACGGCAACGCCAATATCTTCTTGTCGTTCTCCAGCGCAGCGTGAATGGACGCCTGGAGCTTCGCCTTCTTCATGATGCCAGCGCGGATATAGTCCACCTGGTCCTTCAAGTCGCTCACCTGAGCCATGCCACCCGTTAGGTCAGCGAAAATCGGCGACTCAGCGGCACGGTCCACGATGCTCGGGTGCATCAGGGCGCTGAGGTTGAACCCCATTTCCGAGGTGCTGAACGTGCGCATGCCCATCTTTTCCACTCCAGCAGCCACAACGTTGTTGCCCGACATGAGGCCCGTGCCACGAGTCCAGCCAATGATGGCGCCAACGATCGAAAGCTGGTCATCCCAGCCCTCCGAGTACCATTTGTTCATGACACTCTCCACACCCAGCTTCGACTCGGCATACAGACCGTCGCCGCCGAAGTTACCGTGGTTCGGAGACATCGGCAGAATCACAAGCGCCGGACGAGTCGTGATGTCGCGGGCCTTCTTCGCTGTGACCACCTCACCCAGTAAACGCATGGTGTTCGTCAGCATGATTCGGTGAGCCAGCTCTGAGCGCGAGTCAATGTCCGTGATGGTGCGGCCCACCTCCGACAGCGCAGCAAACGGAATCACGAAGTCCAGGTCCAACTTGTGCACATTGTAAATGTGCGCCACCAGACTCTGCACGTCCACCTTGGACGCCTGGTTGAACGGAAGCACAATCAGGCGGCTGCCGCGGCTACCGTGCTGCTCGTAGATCTGGCGGAACAGCGTAGTGGTCTTCATGCTGAAACTACTCGTCGTCACGAACACAGTCGCGCCACCCTCCAGCAGTGCCTTCACGATTTCAGCACCAATAGAGTTCTTGCCGCAACCGGTCAGCAGTGCCACCTTGCCGGCAAACGAGATACCCGTCGAAGCCATCTCGCGCATGCACGACAGCAGCACACAAGTCGACTCGACGTCGTACAGACGAATAGTCGGGTCCACATCGGACGGCTTGCGGACGTGTACATGCGGCAGCACAATCTTCTTCAGGTTCTCGTTCAGGCCGAAGCGCAGCGAGGACGAGCGAGCAACCAGCGAACGCTCGGATTCGCGCTTTGCGCGCTTACGCAGAGAATCACGCAGTGCAGTCAACTTGGCGCCTTCTGCAGGAGCCATCTTCTTCGTCTTGGCCGATTGCTTACCAGTAACCCCCGAAGCAGCCTCCTCCTCCTCCTCTTCGTCCACGTCACTGTCCAGCTCATCGCTGCTCATGCTGCCGTTGTCGTTCAGAGTCGACTCAAATCCGACAGCACTCGTCATTCCAGCCGTGACATCAGCACCGGCCACCTTGCCAGTCTCGATCGCGTCGTTGTACTCCAACCCGCGAGCAACTTCATCAACATAGGTAATGGAGTCGGCAACACCCTCACGAGGCACCTCCGAGTACTTGAGCTCACCGTTGTCTAGAATACGAAGCTGCGGCTGCGTCGGCTTGAAGATCTGCATATTCACGGGGTTCGTATGCAGCCACTCCTCCATCTGTTCGACAAGCAGCTGAATTGCCTGCGCCAGCTCCGGACCGCTCTCTTGCTCAGCACGCGACACGAAGAACTGCGTGCACTGCAGCAGCTCCGGCGTTGCACGGTTGCACAAGTACGGCTTGAACCATTCAAGTGGTGGCAGCGCCGACTCGTCCGTGATCGTGTCCACATTCTTGTTGATGTAGCGGCTCATGGCCTCGAAGTGCGTGTTCAGGCCTTCGTTCACAGCCAACTTCGGGCTTGGAGCTTGGCCCTTCGCCGCCGCAGCGGTGCGGTAGTACAGCTCCATTGCATCCTGGACCGCCCAGTTCCAGTAGCTGTCGTACTGACGCTCCTTCTTTGAATCGAACTTGCTAGCAATACCAGCGCCGTAGAACTCGCCGTGCTCCGTCACCCACTGCGACACCGACGACTCGAGGTCCTCGCGGAGGTCCACCTCCGTTTCGATCTTGCGATGCCAATCGAGCTGGTCGTCGCCCAGATACGAGTTCAGCGCATCCACCTGGTCCGCAATCATGGTCTTCAGACGCTTCTCGAAGTCGCTCGGCAGCGAGCTCGACTGCATCATCGGCTGACCCATGGCGGGCCCGGCCATCATACCACCAAGCTTTGACAGGTATGGGATATCAATACCGGCAAACTTTGCGTAGTCGTCCACCACATCGTCAAGCCACTTCTTCGCCGTAGCCTCGTCCGAAAGACGCTGCTTCGGGTTCTGTGTCAGACCATGCAGCAGAACGCTTTCGATGCGTCCGCTAGGTAGGCAGCGCTCGATCGACAGGTACTCCTTAATGGCCGACAGACCGAAACCGCCAGGCATCTTGCTCGCCAGCATCTTAGCGATCAGCGCACTGGTCACCTTGCCCGGAGAAGCGTAGTCGGGGAACTTGCCCGCTAGCTCCACCAGCTTCATCTCCGCCGCGTCATCAGGGCCGGAGCCAAACTCCTTCTCCAAATCGCCAACAATCTCGTTTTGCACAGCCGACTTGCCAGCCGACAATTCCTTGATGCTCGCCGTCTCCGGCACTTCGCTGAAGGCCTTGCCGAACTTCGCCGCGAGCATCACCAGCAACGCGTGCTTAGCATCCACAGGCTTGTCACTCACCGTCGGGATCGACACTGGTGCAGGGTTGAATGACATGCCCACGGCACCAGGAGCAGAAGCCATGGTCGGGCGAGCAAGAGAGACGCCCGCGAACGACTCATAACCGCTCACACTGTCGTCCAGCCACTTGCGCGCATCAGCGTCGCTCTTGAAGCGAGCCTGTGGAGCTAGAAGCAGAGAGTGAGCCAGGACACTTTCCATGCGTCCAGCACCCAGACCCTTCTCAGCACTCAGGTACTCCTTGATGCTCGACATCGTAAAGCCACCCGGCATCTTGCTCGCTACCAACTTGTTAATCAAACCATTCGTCACCTTGCCCAGCGTGTTGTAGCTCGAGAACTTGGAAGCCAACTCCTTCAGCGGCACCTCACCAGCACCCTCGGGCACACCACTACCGAACTCCTTCTCGAGGTCGCCAAGAATCTCATTCTGCACAGCAGACTTGCCGGCACAAAGCGTCTTGACATCCGTGTCCTCCTTAATCTCAGCGAGATCCTTGTTGAGACGGACGGCAAGAAGCACACGCAGGATGTGCAGAGCCGCCACTGGGGCGTCTGCCGCCGCCGCAGAAGCGGGGGCAGGAGTGGGGGCAGTCACAGGAGCAGACTGCACCTGCGGAATAGGAGCTGCAGCAACCGGAGCCGGAGCCGCAGCAACAGCCACAGCGGCCCCCTCCTTCGGAGCAGCAGCGGCAGCAGCCTTTGCCACCTTTGCAGCAGCCTCAGCAGCAGCCTCGGCAGCCACAGCACGAGCGTACTCGGACGCAGAGATATTCGAGTTTTCTTCCTCGAAGTGAACGACCTCGCGGTCACGCTGGTACCACAGGATCTCGCGCGACACGTTAGGAAAGTCGCCGACTTGCAGCGTGCGCAGCGCCATGTTCGTCAACGTCGGAGCAGGACCAATCTCCACGAAGCGGCGAACACCACCCTCCGAGAACAAGAGCGCCTGCGTCTTAATCCACTGAACAGGAGACGCAAACTGGTAGGCCAGCAACTCCACCACCAGCAGATGCGCAAGCTGAGCCTTCGTGGTTAGCTCCCACTGCATCGGCTCCAGAACCTCAGCCAGGTACGGACTCTTCGTCGCCGCGTAAACCTCTTCGAAGTACGAGCGCTTAAGAGAGAAAGGAGTGGCCACCAAGTTGGGAATGTAGCGGTCCACCAGAAGCGGCAGCTGGCGCTCCAGAACCTGCGGATCAAATTTGGTGCGAAGCAGTGCACGGAACGACGGCACGCCGCCAAGCAGCTCACGCGAGTGGAACGGCACATCAATGCCCACGAGCGGGATCGTCGCCAGGCCTCTCGCCAGAGTAAACGGCCGGCCATTCTGCACGCACTTCTCCTGGCGAGCCTGAGCCTGCGCCAGCGACTCAGCAATGACTGTCTCCACATCCGCAGTCTCGGTCGACGTCAGCGTCTTGAAAGCAGACAAGGCCAGTGACAGCGTCTCCAAGTTCACGTTCTCACCGGCAACCACATACTGGCGGTCCTGGATGTTGAAGTTCACCACCTGCAAGAGCTTGCTAGAAGCAGCACCAATGCCATCAACAATCTTGTACATTACCTCTTCCGTGAAGTGAGGGCCAACACGCGTGGGGTTCGTAGCCACCATGCCGTAGTCAGAACGACCCTCCGCATCACGCTTCACAGCTTTCTGCATGATTAAACCGCGCAAGAATACCACCTCCACAACGTCCTCAACAGCCAAGGCGCCAGCAAAGAGCTCAAACCAGCGTACTCGCCAAGCGAGTGACCAGCGAAGTGAGCATCATCAGGGATCAACTGCGCAGCCTCAATTTCGGAGAACATAGCCTTCTCGAGAAGAACCAGGGCAGGCTGGCTGAACTGAGTCGCAAACAGCAAACCTTCCGGAGCAGAGAAGCTGAAGTTCTGGGTACGAGAGTTGATCTCCGGCAGCAGCGGCGCAATTTCGCCCGTCGCAGGGTCCTCGCAAGTCAGACTCATATACTTCTCACGAATCTTGCGGCCCTTCTTGCCACCAAAGTGCACAGTAATGGACTTGGGGTTCTTGCGGACCATCTCGAGGATCGAGAAGCCGAACGTGCTACGGAGGTGAGTGTCACCACGGTTCCAAATCTCACGAGCAACGGCAGACTCCTGGTAGCGGTCCATACCCATGCCAACGGCGGCAGAGCCCTGACCAGTAAACACAAATGCCATCGGCGCCTGCTTAACGACAGCGCGAGCGCTCACCACGCGTTCGCCTGACGCGTTCACGACCTCAACCGACACAACCTTCTTGCCGTTGTCGAGGCCGATGTGACGAGCCTGCATGTACAGCTTGTCACCCGGGTACACCATGCCATCGAAGTTCACATCGTAGTCCACGACGTTGCTGTCGAGGCCAAGCCCGAAGCTCTGGATCACCAGGTCGCGAACCTTCGTGGCAGTCCACAGGCCGTGCATAATGGGCTTACCCTTCGGAAGGTGACCCAGGATCGCAGCGTACTTGGAACGATGAATCGGGTTCAGGTCGCGAGACGCCACAGCGTACGCCAAAGCGCTCGTCGGGACATTGATTTCCAACGGCTTCTCCAACATGTGCGAACCACCGTTCGCGAACATACCACCAGCTTTGGCTTCCTCGGGTTGTACCTGGCGCAGGAAGGCCACAACAGGGCTCTCGTTCACGTCGTTGCTCTTGAAGTCAACCTTGCCGATCTCAACCTTAGATCCCGCTTCCTCACGGAACAGAGTGCCAGACACCTCAACAGAGCTCAGTGAACCGATCGAAGCGTACTGCTTCTTAGTCGACAGTTCAAACAAGAGGTGGTCACCAGCGTCCACAGAAGCTTCAGCTGACAGATTGAGCCACGACTTGGCCTTAAGAATCTCCACATCTTCCAAACGGCTCGGCTTGAACTCCTCTGTGGACTTGTCAATCGAGAAAGTGGATTCAAAGTCGTCAAACGAACCGCGGATCAAGAACTCACTGTGCAACTCGACGAGGGCTCAAGCACCTCCACCATTTGCTCGTCCACTGTCTTACGCGAGATAATGGCAACGCCATGCACAATCTTGCCGCTGTCGATGATGCGCAGGCTTCCGACATTCGACGTGCTCACAATATCATCTCCGGCCTGGAACGTAGCAGAAGCCTTACGAGAGGACAGCAGCTTGTACGAGTGCTTCAGGTGCACAAGGTCAAGCAGGTTGCCCTTCACCTCCTTCGTGAACACGGACTGGATCAACGGACGCCACGACACGATGGTCGAGAAGTCAGCAGGGGCGCCCTCTTCTTCGTCGTCCAGGTTCAACGCAGCGCGGTACGCAACAATGTCCTCCTTCGTGATGGCGAACTCAGCCGTGAAGGGAGACAGCACGCTCTGCGTGCACGCAACCTCGCACGACTCCTCTTCCTTGTCCTCAATCGCGACCCAGAAGCGAGCGTAGAACGCCTTCACCTTGTCAATGAAGCCGCTGCCTTCGGCGTGGACCGAGCACGTCAACTCAGGGTGGTATTGGAACGTCATTTCCAACGCAATCACGCCAGCCTTCAGTCCAGTCACCGCGGGGCGCACCTCGTTCACAACCACAGCAATGCTCGTGTCCTTCTTCGTGATTTCAATCACAGGCTCCGTGGTCGCGATGGAGCTGTCGAACACGCGAACACCAGCAGCGTCGACCACGTACTTCTGACCCACCTGGGGCACAAGAAGCTGACGGATCGGGTTGGCAAGCCACTTCTTCTCCTCAACAACATGACTCGAAGAGATCACCGCGCTCAGCCAGTCCTTGTCGCTCACCGATGATGCAAGAGCGGCAAGCCACTCATCCGCAGACGGCAGCGCGTTCTCCTCCGCAGGCATCAACACCTCGACATTGCTCTCGCTCTCGACGACCTCGACGCCAGCAATGGCCACTCTCTGCTTATTCGCAGCCACAGTGACGGCAGCGACAGCACCGGACTCCTTGATGACGCCAACAAAACCCTCGGCAATGTCGCCTAGTATCTTCGCAACGGGCTCGTCAACCACCGTGCTGTAACGAACAGCAACAGGACCTTGCAGAATGAACACGCGCTGCGCATCCTGCTCCGGGACAGCATCCAGGTCTTCCGAGTACCACAGAGAGTCCTTCTTGAACCACGTCTTAAACTCCGTGTCGATGACGGGCACAAAGTTCACAGGCTTACCACCGGTTCGGCAGAGGTCCAGGAAGAAGTCGCAGTCTGGCACCGAAAGCAGAGTTGTCACGGACTGAGGGTACTTCGCAATGAACGCACTAACCGTAGCCCTCGGGATGGTCTTCAGCTCCGACTGGTCGAACATCTCACCGGCACCATCGCGGCGGAAACGCTCCTCCGTACGCGTCATGAATTTGCTCAAGCGCGTGAAGAAGGTGTCGTGAATCCAGCGCTGCGGCTTGCCCTCGATGTCGATGAACATCAAATCGATCATGCGGGACATCACATCCGAGTACGACATTTCCTCAAGGTCGGCCGAAACGCTCTTGCCCGTCTCGACGTTGCGCTTGCAGCCGAAGTACGGCTTCTGGAAGTCCGCGTTCAGTTTCGCAATGATGTCCTGCTTGTTCAGACGAAGCGCCAGCTCCACCTGCTCGCGAGGGATGGAGAAGTACTTCTCGTCAAACTCCATCCACAGTAGACTGCCGCGATTAGCGACAGTGTGAATCGGTTCGCCTAACTCAGACGTGACAGTGACAACGCCGCCGCACACGCCAGTGTAACTCGTTTCCCACTCCAGCTCCGACTCGATGCCCGGAGTGTCCACAAGCAACTGCTTCACCGCCGGCGCAGTCGCAGCCTCCTTCGCGACCATCACGCGAGAGCCGAGCAGAATGCCGTCCGCAGGCATCTTGTGCAAGTGACCACGAGCCAAGCTCCAATCGCCCGTAAGGTACTGCTGCGAGCTCTCCCAGTTGCCAAAGCCAGAGCCCACAACCAGCAACACGTTCTCTACGCGGCGAATCGCAGCATACGTCTCCTCCATCGGCTGGTGGAAGTCCTCAAAGCTGTGGTGGCCACCGGCGCGACCGCCAGTCCACTGGAGCATCACATTCATCGTCGGCATTGCTGTCGCAATCTCCAGAACCGCGTGAATACCATCAACCGAGCCAGGCTTGAAGCAAACCTTATTAATGCCAACAGAATCCAGCTGCGTCATGATCTCGAGGGCGCGCTCCGTCGTTGGGATACCGGCGCCAATCGTAATGCTCTCAATCGGCACACCGCTGCGACGCATACGCAACACCATGGGGAACTGGAACCCCCACTGCTTCGCGTTTAGATACAACATGTTAATCGCAATGCCGACGCCCGGTTTGACCTTCGATACGAGCTCCATCACCGCGTCCTCGAAGATGTTCGGACGCGACAGACCACCCGCAGCAAGCTCACCGTGGAACCCTGCGTTCTGGATAGCTGCCACAAGGTCAATACCTTCCAGACTCGTAGTCGGCGTCATGCCGGCAACCATCACCGGCGGCTTGTTGAATACGCGCGTGAATTTGTTGGACAGCTTGCCTGATTTGGTCAGCTGAGGGCCAAACTTTTTCACCCACGTCGCCTCGCGCGGAGTGAAGCTCGGAGCGGCACCGACAAACTGTTGCAGACCGACAAGTGGAGCATACTTCGTCGTCGACGTCATAACCGGGTGCTTAGCAGTCGCGATGACTACTTCCATACCCAAACCTTCCGCCACCTTGTTGCTGAGCTTGGCCACACCAAGATCCGGTCCAAACTCCAGCACGTGGGTCGCGTTCGCGTGGCGCTCCGCGATCTGAGCCCACGTCGCAGTCCAGTCCACAAGCTGCAGCAACTGCATGTCGATAAGCGCGTCAAGCACATCGTCAACAGTCTGCAGGTTGGTCGCCTCGGCGTTCGTAGCGTACACGGGAACCTGCAGCTGGCTGCCCTTGATCTCGCACTTTACGCGCTTCACGTCCTGCACCACCTTGGGTTTGGCAGCAGTAAGAAGTGGTGTGTGGAAAGGGGCCGAAAGCGGCAGAAACGAAAGCGACCCCGTGGGCTTCCGCTGCGAGTGCGGGATGCGGGTCTGATTGGCATCGGGCTTGGCGAACAGGCCCTCGAGGGCCTGCTTCAGCAGTGTGAGGGTCGCGGGGAAGCCCGTCACGTTCATCATGTCCTTGTCGTTAATAAGGGACAGCTGGAGGTCGGGAGACTTGGTTCGTCGCTTAGCCACGTCAATCGCCTTGAGCACGTGCTCCTTGGCCAGTCCCCGCACAGCCAGCATCGGACCGGCGTTCTCAATCTTCTTCCCATCCTGCTTGTATTGCGTCAGCAGCTCCTGGTACGTCTCCTGCGCGCGCAGTCCCTGCCAGAACATATAGCGGAGGATGGTCACACCGAGCTCGACGAACTCGTCGGCAGTCTTGGCGGCCGAGAAGAGCACGGCGCTCACGACGCCCTGGCTGTGGCCCACGGCCGTGGTGGAGCTCTTGACCACGCTCTCGTGGGTCACGCCCGTGGTCTCGAGGAAGTGGAGGTAGTTGGCGCACTGCGTGAGCACCAGCAGGGGCATACTGAAGAACACGCGGTCTAGCGCCAGGCCGGCGGGGCGTCACCCACCTCGAGGCGCTGCAGCCAGCTGTGCACGTCGATCGCAGCCTCAAAGGCCACAGAGGCCCGGGCCTCGTCCGTGCTGGACTCCTCCAGCAGCGCCTGCGCGGCGCTGTCGATGAACGCGCGCGTGGTGCTGCTGTCCGAGGCGGCGTAGAGTCGCTGCAGCTCGCTCCAGTACGAGATGCCCTGGCCGCCGAACTCAGGGATGAACGTGAACTTGCCCTCATCCACGGCGGTGGCCAGCGCGCTCACGCTCACGCTCGTCGTCTCCGTCTCGGTCGTCTCCGTGGTGGTTGTGGAGGTGACGACCGTCTCCGTGTGCTCGCCCGACGTCGTGGTGGTTGTGGTGGTGGTTGTGTGGATCTGGGTGGCCTCGCTCATGGTGTCTCGACGCGGGGAAAGGGCGGGCGAGTGGCTGGCTGTGTGTTTGAATGCGATGCCGCGCCTGCTTCTTGCTCGGCGCGAGTGAGCTGCGAGGGGAAATGCCGCGGCTACTGGAAGGGAGGGGAAAACGGCTTGTGGGCCGTCCGGGCCTATCGATCCGCCTGCGGTTCCTCCGCACCGACTATGAAGCCCAACCTGCAGCCTGCACTTCGACCATCACGCGTCTGCTGACGCGCAAGCGCGCTGGCGCCACACGACTGGCTGTAATTTGAGCGAGCGGCGATGCGACTGGCTGAAAATGGGCAGTGCGATGATGCGCTCAGCCAAGGGGCGCCGGGTCAATGACGTCACTGAGACCGCTCTTAATAGAGGCCTGCATTCCGAGCGCCACGTACCTTCAACGAGTTTAACGCTTCGATGAGTGGATGGCATTCACAGGGATGCTCCTGCAACTCTCTACCATGAGCTAACGGTACAGGCTGCTTGAAGATCGCCCGTGAAGGCCTTCTCTACAGAGTGCAAGGCGGAGCCTTCGCTGCCTGGGCGGAGCGATCGTGCCGCTGTGCCCAACATGAACCGCAGGCAATGCAAGTCGTCGTGAGCTTTACAGTATTGGCCCGGCGGGCCGGCCACACAGGGTGCAGGCGTGGGGCAAGCGGTGATGCGATGACGTCATGGCTGCACCGAGCACTGCCAAAAGAGGAAGGTACAAGCAGGATTTTGCTTCAGTTGCGCCGCCAAGGCTCGCAGAGTGTGCGCTGGTACTCGGGATCGAGCTCTTTTGGCACTGCTCGCGAGCGCGTCATACCCAGTATCTGCTCGACGAGCGGAACGGTATCCGCGCAGGGGCCTGTGACAGAGCTGAACCGGCGTGTGATGTGCGGCCCGATTCTGGGGGTCAGCCAACCACCACCGGTTGGCTGACACGGCCCTGGTCGGAAGGAGCTCGAGCTGAGAGATGCGCTTCGAAGCCTTCGACCATTGCGATTCTGCGTGTCAATCTTACGTGCGCGACCCCAGAACTGAAGATGCGCCGGAATGACAAGCATCCGCAACGCACACACGCGAAGAGAAGCTCACGGCAACTCTAGGTGACGCTCCTTCGCTCGCTCTCTCGCGGCCACCTCATCATAGCGACGACAATCCACACTCGAAGAGTCTAGCACGCAAGGCTCACGCATCGTGATGCCTACCAGGCATGTTCGGTTGTCGCTGCAATGCACCGAGCACCATTTGACCACTACGCGCCTACTATCGCCGCCAAATCCGAGGCTGCAAATGCACCAGCGGTGGCTGCTGCTTTCCTCGCCCCTCTACTTGGCTTTGCGCGCTCTACCCACTTGCCTCTCCGCTCCGCGTCCCTGCGTTTGATGCCCGATTCAACCCGGCAGCTCGTCATTCACAAATGCCACGTCGCGTCACCGAAGGGTTAGGGCCCCAGTGGGTCGGTGCAGTATCAAATGGCTACACTGAGACACTCGCCTCCCAAGCCGAGGCTGAGAGCACTGCACAGTGTGATCCGCTCACTCGAACGTTCATGCACTGAAGTACTGTTCCTTGACATCAATTATCCGGCGGTGGCGGTCCTGTTAACTTTAGCATGTTGAAGAAGTGCGAAATTGGTGATCTATCATTGTAACTTTTGCTATTGACTCCTATTGGCAGGATCATCGATCGTGACGTGCCGAAGACAGAGGACGGGGGTCGACTATTGCGAATTCACGATTGCAGCAGTGAAGGACAATGCAACGGAGGACTCTTCTACAAATTTGGCGATGATAGTGAGTGGGGGCGGCAGGTGCTCTATGAACACCTTGGGAGCGAAATGGTATGGTGCTTATCCGCAAAATAGTGCTCGCTCGTTTGTTACGCTTTGGATGTACCGGTATCCCGTTGAGACGGTGCGCTAGTTGGCTGGTGAAAAGGCTGTCTCCTAGCTATCGTCTGAGGTATAGCTCAATAGAACGCCACGATATTCCAGCGGTTGCAAGTTGCAGGCAACACCGCATGAATAAAACTTGGGATCCTAGTCATACTGTACTCGCTACGGCACGACTTTCGGTCATACTAATGGTATTATCTTCGCACGAAAGAAAATTGTATGATTTTATTCGTGAAAAGACAAGCCGCACTAACGTCATCTTGATCTCCTCTGAGCGGGGGCTACAAACTGGAACTGGCGCTGTGTGATCGTCTTCGCGGGCGCGCTCCTGGTGATCATCGATAGTGTGTGCAACCTCATTATTGTCTGGGACGTTTACCGTAGTCAGTGGTTCTGGCTTGGCCCGCCCATCGTGGCGCAACTCGAATGGCGTCGGCTTCATTCTCTGGATATTCTCGTGAATCCTGTGAAATTACATATTTTGATACCTTTGTAATTTCGTCAAACTGTAGTGTTACAATCGGAAAGGTTTTTGTAGTGCAAACTTAATTATTAATAACTGCAATAGCTCACTCCAAAGTAGGTGAATGTTGACCGAACTGGTGAAGAACGACATTCGGACTACACACCAACAACAACAAGCGACCTGGCCGATTTTAGCATGGCCATAATAATGAACATTCATATCGTGCATAAATGAATTGACACCTTTTTCAGTCCAGAATGGCCAAGAGCAAATGATATTAGGCTAGTGCTAGAGCAGTTTGCTCAACAACAAATCCGAATTGGCCAAGAACAAGTTCAATTTGGATGGAACCACTAAAATGAATATGCACTTATACAGTGTTGGGCATGCTCACTGTGGGCATGAGAGCTCACACCCTCACAGTGAGTATGAGCAGCTCACATGTCAACGGCCAACGGGCATGTCTTCCAGATCGCTCACCTTCATATGAAACGTTAGTGTGTGGCGATAGCATGCCTCGCACAGGTTGGGCGTCGCGACCTCGCTGAATTAGATCTTGCGGCTCGGGTGAGATGGTATTGGCGATGTGACTCATCGCGAACTCCTTCTGGAACGGCGAGAATGTCGTCGCGGTGCTCGGTCATGTAATCTTTGACAGCCGACTTAAAAGCTGAAAACACGTTTTCGATGGGTTAAACATGAGCGAATAAGGCCCAAGCAGTGGTAGCGTAGCGGCTGAGCTGCTCATGCCCACAGTGAGCATGCCCAACACTGTATAAGTGCATATTCATTTTAGTGGTTCCATCCAAATTGAACTTGTTCTTGGCCGATTCGGATTTGTTGTTGAGCAAACTGCTCTAGCACTCGCCTAATATCATTTACTCTTGGCCATTCTGGACTGGAAAAGGTGTACAACATGTCATAATTTATGCTAAGATGCCTACCGAATGTAATTATGTATTCATCAGCAATAGCAGTGATCCTAGTGTTTTCCCACAACAAACACTGTGGAGAGGTTTTCAGTATTGCCCGGATCACGTTCGGCAAAGGCTGCTCCTGATAACGCTTGAGACGACTCTAGTCCTGCGCTATTACGCGAGCTACCGTGATGTACGCACCGTCGACAGCCTCCGAAGCAAAATAAATACCAGTCAGTATTGACTGTCACTTTTCCATTATGTATGTGTTGTTGTTCGTGCATGTCATTATTGATGCCTTAGCTTGTTCTTCTTGCTTGACATTATTTATCGTTCTTCATCGTCTTACATCAATATACATGCCATATCCGGCTGTCCTGCAGGAAACGTGTATTTCAGGTCGGATTGAAAGCCATGTTCACGATTGCTGGATCCGATCACCATAACCATGCATCAGGCAGCGCCAAGAATCAAACTCTCCCGATTCGAACGCCTCGGCTTAGAGTGTATTATCTTTTACATGCACCCGGGCACGGACGAGGAAGCCTCCCGGAGGTCTTTCTTCTTCTTCTGGTACGCGGCGGCCTTGGCGGCCGCCACTCTCTCTTGGCTGGGATGAGCGAGGTTGCCCTCGCTCCCGACGCACGCACCGCGGGTGCGTGCGCAATGTTGACAGGGCCATCGCTGTAGCGGGGCTACACAGGATAGTGTACCCGGGGTACACTAATACACGCAAACCCACTAGTGTGTGTGGGACACACACTAGCGACCAACATTACGAGCCGTCAATGTAACTATCATTGACGGGCGCTGAGGCGCACAGCTATTGGTTGAAAGGGCCACATTTCAACTAATCATGTGCATGCATTTCATGCAATTGCGTGAGAGCCAGCCATGTTCTCACCCTTGCAATTAGATATCATCTTAAAGGGGTTTAGCGTAAAGATAAGGCCAGCCCGCCATGCGGCGGGCTGCCATTCAATTCAGTTTTCTATTTTTGATCTAAAGTGTTAAGTATTTGCTTTAGAAATACGCGAGCCCGCGTATTTCTATCTTACATACAAAATTTAAGTCTACGCTCCTCAATACGCGCATACCGTGTATGCTAAGAAACAGAGCGTAGCTCTCGCCCTGTTTCACCTGGTAGCACTTTGTAGTCCGTTCAATGCCTACAGAGAATAGCCAAATGGAATTTGGCTATGGAGACGAAAACCCTTCGTCAGGCGGTGCTCCGTCTGACGGGCTCCGAACATCCACTCTCGTATTACGAGAGAGGATTGCCCCCACCTGAGTGATCAGCAGTGGGAGGCGTTGCTACGACTCTCGCGAGCCGTAGGCGAGTCCCTGTGGCAGCAATGCTTCGCTCATTGCCGCCAAGTGAACACCATGTAGTCGTGGTCGACTACATGGAGAAGGAGCAACAGCAGAAAGAGACTTCTGCTGTTCGACGTTTTGAGTCACTGAAGGTGTCAGTGACTCCGTTCTCCGGTGGCTCGAACGAGCCACTATTGCGCTGGCTCGTAGAGCTCGAGACAGCGATCGCTGCCCGACGGATCCGGGATCCGTCGCTACAAGTCGCTTACGCGATGTCGTGTCTAGCAGGACGTGCTAGACACTGCGCGTATGGTAGACGCCTTACGAACGGTACGTGCTGGAGCACGTACGAAGAGTTCAAGGAAGAGCTCAAACTCGCGTTTGAGCCTCCCGAGTCGGAGTTCAGGTCGAGGGCGGAGTTCCTCGACCTGAAGCAAGGCAAGCGCGACGTACTTGCGTACGCGCAGCAGGCTCGATACTTGGGTGTCAAGTATCGTGAACCACCCCATTGATGAGGCGACACAAGTTGTCACCTTCATGAAGGGACTTAGAGATGGGCCTGTGAAGACCTATCTCTTCCGAGAGTACCCGAGTACTCTCGAGCAAGCCACCCGACTTGCATCCCAGGAAGAGTTTAGCTTGAATCAAGCTAAACTTCACGCGGACACGCCAGGGGCGCCGCGTCCGCGACCGAGGCCCATGGGCGGTCCAGAACCCATGGACCTATTAAGTGCGTCTGCTGACAGGCAGCAGACGGATCCGCGTAGAAGAACGCAGCGGTGTTTCCAGTGTGGAAATACCGGCCACTACGCACGCGAGTGTGTAGCAGGCCCAAGGCCTGCTACTCGCGGTACGTCGTATCGTGCCAACGGTGATCGTTGGCGCGGACGACCAAAAACGGCAGGGGAGCCAGTAGGGGCGAGGCGCCCTACTGGTGTAGTCACACATGCCGATGTCGGACATGTGATGACTACAGCCCCCTGCGGTGGCAAGCACCGCAGTGAAAGGAAGGATGGTCGAGCTGGGCTGATCATCCTGGAGGTGGCGGTGCATGGGAGATCCATGCACGCGCTGGTCGTTTCAGGTGCGTCGAACAATTTTGTTCGACTGCAAAGCCTGAATGCAATGTGCCCCGAGGAGAAAGAGACTCCTCGGAGCGAGTTGGTGGTGCGCCTGGCGACAGGCGCAACCGTGAAGACACGAAAGCGAACTGTGTCTGTTCGCTTTGACTGTGAAGGTCGGACCTTCACCGAAGACCTTATCGTCTTAGACTTAGACGATAAGTTCGACATGATATTGGGCATGCCGTGGCTAAAACACCATACCCCAGTGATAGACTGGAAGGCCCAGTCTATAATCTCATTCGGCGCCGAGGACGTTAACGTCCTCGGATCAGCGGACAACGTGACAGTGAGCGCTGGCCCTGTCAACGTTGCGCGCGCACCTCGCGGTGCGTGCGTTGGGAGCGAGGGCAACCTCGCTCATCCCAGCCAAGAGAACGTGGCGACCGCCGCGTACCAGAAGAAGGAAGACCTCCGGGAGGCTTCCTCGTCCGTGCCCGGGGCACGGGCGAAACCACAACTGAAGGGTGCACTCCGAGAGCGCACACGTCCAGACCGGGTTTGGACCGAACCCTTCGCAGGCCCGGCCTGCGAAGGCAAGAACCAAGAAACCGTCGCGGGCCGGGCCCGAGGCGACTGTTCAAGAGAAGATCTCTCCTCAAGCCGGGCTTGAGGAGCCAAGATTCAAGGAGACCCTCGACGGGCCGGGCCCGTCGAGACACAAGATATGGGTCGTTGTCAGACCGGGTCTGACAAGGGTCGCGGTATGAGGAGCCCGAAGAGCTCCTCACAACTGAAAGGAACCGAGACCGACAGGGGGTCGCTCCTCCCTGTCCCAAGAACGCCCTGCACCGAAGCGTGCAGGTGACGAGCCTCCATCGCCTGCGACGGGCGATGTCGAGTACGAGAGTGAATGCGCTGACGCAAACACTTTCTGGGGTCCAATGTCACGAGTTGACATTGGAGTGTCCTCCGAGCACTGCCTCGGAGTTGACAGCGCTGGAAGTGCAGAGCTGGAAAGGCTTTGCACGGGATCTACGCGCCGGGCGCGTAGAACAAGTATGCATCCTCACCGCCCGTGAGGATGTCGTGATCACAGAGGATCTCGAGGACCTGCGGCAGGTTCTCGTGCGGCACCCTGATGGCGACACGAGCCTCAGTGCCAAATCGAAAAAGGATCGATTTGCAGAGCAGAGCTGGGACTCGCTCAAGTCGAGTCCCTATTACGACGTTCTTCGGGAATACGCCGACGTATTCCCGGACGAAGTTCCTGCGGAGCTTCCGCAGGATAAAGGAATTCAGCACGAGATTGATCTCGTGCCAGGCACGAAGTACTGTGTCACGCGACAGTGGCCACTGCCGCGTGAACAAGTAAAGGCCATCGACGAGTTCTTCGAAGCTCGTCGTCGTGCGGGCCAAGTGCGGGAATCCAAATCCCCGCACAGTGCCCCCACGTTCTGTGTCAAGAAGGCACAGGGCGGATGGCGCATCGTTCATGCGTTTAACAAGATGAACGATGCGACGATACCGGCGCAGACGCCGATACCGAGGAAGGACGTCATCATCGATTCGATGAGCAAGAGCACCGTGTTCAGTGCTCTTGACCTAAGAGATGGTTTCACCAAATCTTAATGCGTGAGAGTGATATCCCTCTCACGGCGATAAGCACCCCAAGCGGCATGCTTTGGGAGTGGCTAGTGATGCCACAGGGGCTTAAGAATGCCCCTGAGACGTTTAATAGATGCGTAACGCATCTATTACGGTCGGTGCGGGACTTCGCACCGACGTACTTCGACGACGTGTTCGTCCACAGCCGGGCTGTGGGCGAGAAGACAGACACCGAGATGCACAAGGAGCATCTCCGACAACTGCTTGCGCTGATGCGCAAGCACAAGTTATATGCAAACTAAAGAAGTGCATATTCGGTGCGTCCGAGATTCCAGTTCTCGGATGCCTTGTCGGCAAGGACGGTGTCCGCCCTGATCCCGAAAAGATCAGGGTGATCAACGAGTGGCCTGAGCCCTCGAATGCAAGGAACTGCGGCAGTTCCTTGGGTTGGCTACGTACTTGTGCAAGTACATACACGATTACGCTGGGCGTATTCGACCACTGTCGCGCCTCCTCAAGAAGGACGCGGAGTGGAGATGGTCTGCTGAATGTCAGCAGGCCTTCAATTCGGTCAAGCAGGGCCTGACCGAGGCGCCGATCTTGGCCGTCGCCGACCAAGATCGTCCGTTCCACGTTGTGTGTGACGCATCCGACTTTGCAATCGGATGCGCTCTGATGCAGTACGATCACGAAGGACGTGATCGTGTCGTGTGATCTGCTATCAGTCTCGTCAGCTTAAGCAAGCTGAGCGCAACTACCCAGTACATGACAAGGAACTCCTTGCCATGAAGTATGCGTTAGCCAAGTTCCGTGTCTATCTCCTTGGAGATAGACCCTTCGTGATCTACACCGATCACGCCTTTACGGACGGCCGTAAAGTCACCACATCTCTCTCAAAGAATGGCACGGTGGCTGTCATTCTTCGCTGAATACAACTTCCAGGTTGAGTACAAACCTGGAAGGTTGAATGTGGTAGCCGACGCACTGTCGCGTCGGCCGGATTACAACTACAAGGTAGTTGACGTCAATGCCATTGGCATTGAACGCAGCAGTGTGCCCACATCGTCGCTGCTCGACGATGTGCGCAAGGCGTACTCGCTTGACGCGGACGCCAAGCGATTGCTGACCTATGTGGAGGCACCTTCCGACAGCGCGCATCGCGCGCTGCCTCCACATCTGAGATCCCGTGTGCACAGGTATAGTGCACACGCCGTTGCTGCTATACAGATCATATTCAAGTATCACGATGCCCCATCGGCTGGGCATCCGGGTCGAGAGAAGACGTACCTTCTTCTCTCGCGTGACTTCTACTGGCCTCGCCAGTACAAGTGGATCCGCAAGTACGTCCGTGCTTGCGAGGCGTGCCAACGAGTGAAGCCGACGCCGGCTTCACAAGCACCGCTACAGTCTCTGCCGATACCGGCAGAGTGTTGGGAGTCCATCAGTATGGACTTCATATTCGGGTTACCGCCCGACGCCAAGCGTCGGACTGGAGTGGTCGTCTTTGTCGACCGCTTCAGCAAGATGGTTCATCTTGCTGCGGTGCCTGCCCAAGTCACGTCCAAACAGACGGCACGTCTGTTTGTGGAGCTCATCTTCCGCTCTCACGGTATGCCCCGTGATAGTGTCCGACCGTGATCCAAGGTTCACGGCCGCGTTCTGGAAGGAGGTCTTCGGCTCCTTGGTACTCGGCTGTCGATGTCGACAGCCGACCACCCGCAGACGGATGGTCAGACCGAGCGCGTGAATCGCGTGCTCGGTGACATCCTAGCTACGCCCACTCGTTCACCGAGTGGAGCGACTGTTTGCCGATGGCAGAGTTTGCCATCAACAACTCGGTGCATGCCTCTACGGGGCATACACCGTTCTACGTGAATGCCATGCGGCATCCACGAGTACCTGCCATGCTTGGCGGGGTGACAGCTCCCTTGGAGTGGGGAGGATCTGTGAGCGAGCCACGCCCACAGGAAAATTTGAACGCCGTGACACGTAGTGCCACGCGCCAGAAGAGAGTACGCTTTGCGTCTGCACCGGGTGCAGGCGCTGAGAACACTTCCGTGCCGGGCACGGAAGTTACAAGCAACACGCAAGTACCTTCGCTCCGGGAGCGAAAGAAGACGACCAAGTACCCTTCGCTCTGGGAGCGAAGGAAGAAGACCAAGCACCTTTCGCTCCGGAGCGAAAGGACAAGCGACGACTCGTCCCACGCCTGCTCCGGGAGCAGACGTGACGCAAGATGACGTGTTCGACTCGGAGTCGAACACCGGAAACCAAGATGATACAGTGACGACGCAGGGCGACGTCACTGCTGCTCGTTAAGTACGTGTCCACACCATGTGGACTCAATGACGAGCGCATCGTGCAGGGCACGATAGCGGACAAGGACGCATTGGTCGACACGACCAATGTCGATGCGAAAGACTTCGTGCAGAATCGACAAGCCGTCATGCGGTTTGTTCGTGATGCTTTTGCATCTTCTGTCGACCGACAGAAGATGAACGCTGACAAGAAGTCACGCAACAACATTAGTGAGTTCAAAACGAATTCATTAGTTTTACTGTCTACGCAAAACTTGGCTAGACATGCAG
>JAAVTI010000701.1:0-18336 GCA_011947335.1 Phytophthora constricta
GGCTAGTGCTAGAGCAGTTTGCTCAACAACAAATCGAATTGGCCAAGAACAAGTTCAATTTGGATGGAACCACTAAAATGAATATGCACTTATACAGTGTTGGGCATGCTCACTGTGGGCATGAGAGCTCACACCCTCACAGTGAGTATGAGCAGCTCACATGTCAACGGCCAACGGGCATGTCTTCCAGATCGCTCACCTTCATATGAAACGTTAGTGTGTGGCGATAGCATGCCTCGCACAGGTTGGGCGTCGCGACCTCGCTGAATTAGATCTTGCGGCTCGGGTGAGATGGTATTGGCGATGTGACTCATCGCGAACTCCTTCTGGAACGGCGAGAATGTCGTCGCGGTGCTCGGTCATGTAATCTTTGACAGCCGACTTAAAAGCTGAAAACACGTTTTCGATGGGTTAAACATGAGCGAATAAGGCCCAAGCAGTGGTAGCGTAGCGGCTGAGCTGCTCATGCCCACAGTGAGCATGCCCAACACTGTATAAGTGCATATTCATTTTAGTGGTTCCATCCAAATTGAACTTGTTCTTGGCCGATTCGGATTTGTTGTTGAGCAAACTGCTCTAGCACTCGCCTAATATCATTTACTCTTGGCCATTCTGGACTGGAAAAGGTGTACAACATGTCATAATTTATGCTAAGATGCCTACCGAATGTAATTATGTATTCATCAGCAATAGCAGTGATCCTAGTGTTTTCCCACAACAAACACTGTGGAGAGGTTTTTCAGTATTGCCCGGATCACGTTCGGCAAAGGCTGCTCCTGATAACGCTTGAGACGACTCTAGTCCTGCGCTATTACGCGAGCTACCGTGATGTACGCACCGTCGACAGCCTCCGAAGCAAAATAAATACCAGTCGAGTATTGACTGTCACTTTTCCATTATGTATGTGTTGTTGTTCGTGCATGTCATTATTGATGCCTTAGCTTGTTCTTCTTGCTTGACATTATTTATCGTTCTTCATCGTCTTACATCAATATACATGCCATATCCGGCTGTCCTGCAGGAAACGTGTATTTCAGGTCGGATTGAAAGCCATGTTCACGATTGCTGGATCCGATCACCATAACCATGCATCAGGCAGCGCCAAGAATCAAACTCTCCCGATTCGAACGCCTCGGCTTAGAGTGTATTATCTTTTACATGCACCCGGGCACGGACGAGGAAGCCTCCCGGAGGTCTTTCTTCTTCTTCTGGTACGCGGCGGCCTTGGCGGCCGCCACTCTCTTGGCTGGGATGAGCGAGGTTGCCCTCGCTCCCGACGCACGCACCGCGAGGTGCGTGCGCAATGTTGACAGGGCCATCGCTGTAGCGGGGCTACACAGGATAGTGTACCCGGGGTACACTAATACACGCAAACCCACTAGTGTGTGTGGGACACACACTAGCGACCAACATTACGAGCCGTCAATGTAACTATCATTGACGGGCGCTGAGGCGCACAGCTATTGGTTGAAAGGGCCACATTTCAACTAATCATGTGCATGCATTTCATGCAATTGCGTGAGAGCCAGCCATGTTCTCACCCTTGCAATTAGATATCATCTTAAAGGGGTTTAGCGTAAAGATAATGCCAGCCCGCCACGCGGCGGGCTGCCATTCAATTCAGTTTTCTATTTTGATCTAAAGTGTTAAGTATTTGCTTTAGAAATACGCGAGCCCGCGTATTTCTATCTTACATACAAAATTTAAGTCTACGCTCCTCAATACGCGCATACTGTGTATGCTAAGAAACAGAGCGTAGCTCTCGCCCTGTTTCACCTGGTAGCACTTTGTAGTCCGTTCAACGCCTACAGAGAATAGCCAAATGGAATTTGGCTATGGAGACGAAAACCCTTCGTCAGGCGGTGCTCCGTCTGACGGAGCTCGAACATCCACTCTCGTATTACGAGAGAGGATTGCCCCACCTGAGTGATCAGCAGTGGGAGGCGTTGCTACGACTCTCGCGAGCCGTAGGCGAGTCCACTGTGGCAGCAATGCTTCGCTCATTGCCGCCAAGTGAACACCATGTAGTCGTGGTCGACTACATGGAGAAGGAGCAACAGCAGAAAGAGACTTCTGCTGTTCCACGTTTTGAGTCACTGAAGGTGTCAGTGACTCCGTTCTCCGGTGGCTCGAACGAGCCACTATTGCGCTGGCTCGTAGAGCTCGAGACAGCGATCGCTGCCCGACGGATCCGGGATCCGTCGCTACAAGTCGCTTACGCGATGTCGTGTCTAGCAGGACGTGCTAGACACTGGGCGTATGGTAGACGCCTTACGAACGGTACGTGCTGGAGCACGTACGAAGAGTTCAAGGAAGAGCTCAAACTCGCGTTTGAGCCTCCCGAGTCGGAGTTCAGGTCGAGGGCGGAGTTCCTCGACCTGAAGCAAGGCAAGCGCGACGTACTTGCGTACGCGCAGCAGGCTCGATACTTGGTGTCAAGTATCGTGAACCACCCCATTGATGAGGCGACACAAGTTGTCACCTTCATGAAGGGACTTAGAGATGGGCCTGTGAAGACCTATCTCTTCCGAGAGTACCCGAGTACTCTCGAGCAAGCCATCCGACTTGCATCGCAGGAAGAGTTTAGCTTGAATCAAGCTAAACTTCACGCGGACACGCCAGGGGCGCCGCGTCCGCGACCGAGGCCCATGGGCGGTCCAGAACCCATGGACCTATCAAGTGCGTCTGCTGGCAGGCAGCAGACGGATCCGCGTAGAAGAACGCAGCGGTGTTTCCAGTGTGGAAATACCGGCCACTACGCACGCGAGTGTGTAGCAGGCCCAAGGCCTGCTACTCGCGGTACGTCGTATCGTGCCAACGGTGATCGTTGGCGCGGACGACCAAAAACGGCGGGAGCCAGTAGGGGCGAGGCGCCCTACTGGTGTAGTCACACATGCCGATGTCGGACATGTGATGACTACAGCCCCCTGCGGTGGCAAGCACCGCAGTGAAAGGAAGGATGGTCGAGCTGGGCTGATCATCCTGGAGGTTGCGGTGCATGGGAGATCCATGCACGCGCTGGTCGATTCAGGTGCGTCGAACAACTTTGTTCGACTGCAAAGCCTGAATGCGATGTGCCCCGAGGAGAAAGAGACTCCTCGGAGCGAGTTGGTGGTGCGCCTGGCGACAGGCGCAACCGTGAACACGAAAGCGAACTGTGTCTGTTCGCTTTGACTGTGAAGGTCGGACCTTCACCGAAGACCTTATCGTCTTAGACTTAGACGATAAGTTCGACATGATATTGGGCATGCCGTGGCTAAAACGCCATGCCCCAGTGATAGACTGGAAGGCCCAGTCTATAATCTCATTCGGCGCCGAGGACGTTAACGTCCTCGGATCAGCGGACAACGTGACAGTGAGCGATGGCCTGTCAACGTTGCGCGCGCACCTCGCGGTGCGTGCGTTGGGAGCGAGGGCAACCTCGCTCATCCCAGCCAAGAGAACGTGGCGACCGCCGCGTACCAGAAGAAGGAAGACCTCCGGGAGGCTTCCTCGTCCGTGCCCGGGGCACGGGCGAAACCACAACTGAAGGGTGCACTCCGGAGCGCACACGTCCAAACCGGGTTTGGACCGAACCCTTCGCAGGCCCGGCCTGCGAAGGCAAGAACAAGAAACCGTCGCGGGCCGGGCCCGAGGCGACTGTTCAAGAGAAGATCTCTCCTCAAGCCGGGCTTGAGGAGCCAAGATTCAAGGAGACCCCTCGACGGGCCGGGCCCGTCGAGACACAAGATATGGGTCGTTGTCAGACCGGGTCTGACAAGGGTCGCGGTATGAGGAGCCCGAAGAGCTCCTCACAACTGAAAGGAACCGAGACCGGACAGGGGGTCGCTCCTCCCTGTCCCAAGAACGCCCTGCACCGAAGCGTGCAGGTGACGAGCCTCCATCGCCTGCGACGGGCGATGTCGAGTACGAGAGTGAATGCGCTGACGCAAACACTTTCTGGGGTCCAATGTCACGAGTTGACATTGGGTGTCCTCCGAGCACTGCCTCGGAGTTGACAGCGCTGGAAGTGCAGAGCTGGAAAGGCTTTGCACGGGATCTACGCGCCGGGCGCGTAGAACAAGTATGCATCCTCACCGCCCGTGAGGATGTCGTGATCACAGAGGATCTCGAGGACCTGCGGCAGGTTCTCGTGCGGCACCCTGATGGCGACACGAGCCTCAGTGCCAAATCGAAAAAGGATCGATTTGCAGGCAGAGCTGGGACTCGCTCAAGTCGAGTCCCTATTACGACGTTCTTCGGGAATACGCCGACGTATTCCCGGACGAAGTTCCTGCGGAGCTTCCGCAGGATAAAGGAATTCAGCACGAGATTGATCTCGTGCCAGGCACGAAGTACTGTGTCACGCGACAGTGGCCACTGCCGCGTGAACAAGTAAAGGCCATCGACGAGTTCTTCGAAGCTCGTCGTCGTGCGGGCCAAGTGCGGGAATCCAAATCCCCGCACAGTGCCCCCACGTTCTGTGTCAAGAAGGCACAGGGCGGATGGCGCATCGTTCATGCGTTTAACAAGATGAACGATGCGACGATACCGGCGCAGACGCCGATACCGAGGAAGGACGTCATCATCGATTCGATGAGCAAGAGCACCGTGTTCAGTGCTCTTGACCTAAGAGATGGTTTCTACCAAATCTTAATGCGTGAGAGTGATATCCCTCACGGCGGTAAGCACCCCAAGCGGCATGCTTTGGGAGTGGCTAGTGATGCCACAGGGGCTTAAGAATGCCCCTGCGACGTTTAATAGATGCGTAACGCATCTATTACGGTCGGTGCGGGACTTCGCACCGACGTACTTCGACGACGTGTTCGTCCACAGCCGGGCTGTGGGCGAGAAGACAGACACCGAGATGCACAAGGAGCATCTCCGACAACTGCTTGCGCTGATGCGCAAGCACAAGTTATATGCAAATCTTAAGAAGTGCATATTCGGTGCGTCCGAGATTCCAGTTCTCGGATGCCTTGTCGGCAAGGACGGTGTCCGCCCTGATCCCGAAAAGATCAGGGTGATCAACGAGTGGCCTGCGCCCTCGAATGCAAAGGAACTGCGGCAGTTCCTTGGGTTGGCTACGTACTTGTGCAAGTACATACACGATTACGCTGGGCGTATTCGACCACTGTCGCGCCTCCTCAAGAAGGACGCGGAGTGGAGATGGTCTGCTGAATGTCAGCAGGCCTTCAATTCGGTCAAGCAGGGCCTGACCGAGGCGCCGATCTTGGCCGTCGCCGACCAAGATCGTCCGTTCCACGTTGTGTGTGACGCATCCGACTTTGCAATCGGATGCGCTCTGATGCAGTACGATCACGAAGGACGTGATCGTGTGATCTGCTATCAGTCTCGTCAGCTTAAGCAAGCTGAGCGCAACTACCCAGTACATGACAAGGAGCTCCTTGCCATGAAGTATGCGTTAGCCAAGTTCCGTGTCTATCTCCTTGGAGATAGACCCTTCGTGATCTACACCGATCACGCTTCTTTACGGACGGCCGTAAAGTCACCACATCTCTCTCAAAGAATGGCACGGTGGCTGTCATTCTTCGCTGAATACAACTCCCAGGTTGAGTACAAACCTGGAAGGTTGAATGTGGTAGCCGACGCACTGTCGCGTCGGCCGGATTACAACTACAAGGTAGTTGACGTCAATGCCATTGGCATTGAACGCAGCAGTGTGCCCACATCGTCGCTGCTCGACGATGTGCGCAAGGCGTACTCGCTTGACGCGGACGCCAAGCGATTGCTGACCTATGTGGAGGCACCTTCCAACAGCGCGCATCGCGCGCTGCCTCCACATCTGAGATCCCGTGTGCACAGGTATAGTGCACACGCCGGCTGCTGCTATACAGATCATATTCAAGTATCACGATGCCCCATCGGCTGGGCATCCGGGTCGAGAAGACGTACCTTCTTCTCTCGCGTGACTTCTACTGGCCTCGCCAGTACAAGTGGATCCGCAAGTACGTCCGTGATTGCGAGGCGTGCCAACGAGTGAAGCCGACGCCGGCTTCACAAGCACCGCTACAGTCTCTGCCGATACCGGCAGAGTGTTGGGAGTCCATCAGTATGGACTTCATATTCGGGTTACCGCCCGACGCCAAGCGTCGGACTGGAGTGGTCGTCTTTGTCGACCGCTTCAGCAAGATGGTTCATCTTGCTGCGGTGCCTGCCCAAGTCACGTCCAAACAGACGGCACGTCTGTTTGTGGAGCTCATCTTCCGCTCTCACGGTATGCCCCGTGAGATAGTGTCCGACCGTGATCCAAGGTTCACGGCCGCGTTCTGGAAGGAGGTCTTCGGCCTCCTTGGTACTCGGCTGTCGATGTCGACAGCCGACCACCCGCAGACGGATGGTCAGACCGAGCGCGTGAATCGCGTGCTCGGTGACATCCTCAAGAGCTACGCCCACTCGTTCACCGAGTGGAGCGACTGTTTGCCGATGGCAGAGTTTGCCATCAACAACTCCGTGCATGCCTCTACGGGGCATACACCGTTCTACGTGAATGCCATGCGGCATCCACGAGTACCTGCCATGCTTGGCGGGGTGACAGCTCCCTTGAGTGGGGAGGATCTGTGAGCGAGCCACGCCCACAGGAAAATTTGAACGCCGTGACACGTAGTGCCACGCGCCAGAAGAGAGTACGCTTTGCGTCTGCACCGAGTGCAGGCGCTTTCAGAGCACCTCCGTGCCGGGCACGGAAGTTACAAGCAACAAGCAGTACCTTCGCTCCGGGAGCGAAAAAGACGACCAAGTACCCTTCGCTCTGGGAGCGAAGGAAGAAGACCAAGCACCTTTCGCTCCGGGAGCGAAAGGACAAGCGACGACCCGTCCCACGCCTGCTCCGGGAGCAGACGTGACGCAAGATGACGTGTTCGACTCGGAGTCGAACACCGGAAACCAAGATGATACAGTGACGACGCAGGGCGACGTCACTGCTCGACCAAGTACGTGTCCACACCCCATGTGGACACTCAAGATGACGAGCGCATCGTGCAGGGCACGATAGCGGACAAGGACGCATTGGTCGACACGACCAATGTCGATGCGAAAGACTTCGTGCAGAATCGACAAGCCGTCATGCGGTTTGTTCGTGATGCTATTGCATCTTCTGTCGACCGACAGAAGATGAACGCTGACAAGAAGTCACGCAACAACATTAGTGAGTTCAAAACGAATTCATTAGTTTTACTGTCTACGCAAAACTTGGCTAGACATGCAGTCTCGGACTTTGGAGCAAGCAAGCTTGCTCCACGCTTCATCGGCCCCTTTCGTGTCTTGCATCGCCAAGGCACAGCCTACACGCTGGACATACCAACCAGCATGAGACTGCACCCGACGTTCTATGTCGGGCGACTGAAGGCGTATCATGAGCATGATACGCCCGCGCGCTCATCCAACATGGGCACGAAGAAGCGTGATGGTCGAGCTACGACTCGTCACCTTCGTCGCGCTCGCGCGCAGAGCGCGAGCGACGCATGCGAACGCTCTCAACGAGCTTCGCAAACTTCCTCTCGACGTCCTCGACTCGAGACAGCGCGTCACCTGCTGTCTCGCGAGAAGCGGACACTCGCGACGAGAGGTTCGAGATCAGCTGACTTTGCTCAGCGATCGTCTTCCAAGCCTCACGGCGGAAGGCAGCATAGTCAGCCGCCAGTTGCTGGAAGGTCTGATCAGCCTCAAGCGGCTGATCAAAGCGACGAGGTTTTCCCCCTCCGCCGGCACCTTTGCGGGCTGCCGACGGCTCAATTCGCTGGATTGTCGAGCGAATTGTAGCTCACCAGGAGCCACGCACTGACCAAGGTCAGCGTCGTTTTCGATGTCGTTGGAGAGGATACCCTCCCCAACACGACTCGTGGGAACCGCGGAATATCCTCGTGAGGGATATTCCGGAAATGGTGATGGCGTACGAAGACCGCCACCACCTCCGCCCGAGCCGAGACTAGGTCTCGGCTGGACAGTGTACCACCCCACGCCCCGGGGACGGGTAGACGCGTAACGGGATCAGGCGGGGTGCTCTCTTCCCGGCATCCGGGAAGACAGTAAAACGCCAATCTCGGACTTCACTGGGTACTCGTATCGTCGAGTACCCGTCGACTTCATTCTCACGCAGTCTGTCCGCGTTGGGTGGACAGACTGGACACCGTTCTCCACGCGGAACGACACAAGGTATACCAGCGCTTGCACTGAGTTCGTGCAAGCGGGTAGCCTTGCCAGCGCTATGATGTCTATAATAGCGCTCACGCATGCTTTCGAGACGCTTTCGGAAAGCAGCAGCATCACTGTTCCAGTTCATAACGAACTGGTTCCAGCCCTGAGTCAGTGCGACTGTCTCAGAGACCTTGCTCTTAGCGCTATGGCGCACGCCCTTGTAGTGGCGAAGAGCAAGGTACAGCGACGCATAGTAGTTGCGTCGCTCATCGGAGCCGGCCGCGAGGTCGAGCGCCTCACGACATCATCATCCTTGATGGTGCCGACTTGGAAGAGAGCACAAGATGTGCCCGGGCCGCCTTCGTCGGACCATCGGAGGCGATGAATGCGCTCCGATGAAAGCTTCAACGGCTCAGGTCCTGAGACTGAGCCGCGCTGCGCCCAGCAGGCAAGGATGCCCAGGCGGAAGAAGAAACACCCGCGGATGGAGGTTACCGCTCTCAGACCGTGCACGCTTAGTGTGCACGACCTCGCCATCTTCTGGCGAATCTTCACGTTGACGACGAGAGCCCGGCGACGGACTCTCGCGAAGAGGCTTGCTCACAGCAGGCTTGTCCCTCACGGGCGAAGGGTGCTCCTCTTCGTCCGCCAAAGAATCACTGTCGTAATCGACAATGAGGCCAGGGTCTTCCTCATCACCATCACGTCCAGGGGACGTGGTGCGCGCAGCCTTCGCAGGCTGTGCGACAGTCGATTCACCCGCCCCGACGGGTTGCCTTGGCGACGATAGCGTCGACTTGCTTAGCGCTCTCGTGCTTACGAGAGCGCTCTCTCTCAATTGTAGTGCGTGATATTCACGCACTGACAGTGTCTTGCCACCCGATGGGGAACCCCCACCGGATGCGGAGGTCTTGGGACTTTCGGGAGCCTTGGGGCTCCCGGGAGACTCGGATTTGACGCGCTCATTGCGAAATGAGCGTGAGTGTCTTCTCGTTAAACGAAGAAGACGGAAAGTGACCACAGAAAAGATCGTGGTCACCGTTACCTCCCGAATGCGATACTCGCACTTTGAGAGGGTGGTGGTGTAGCGGGGCTACACAGGATAGTATACCTGGGGTACACTAATACACGCAAACCCACTAGTGTGTGTGGGACACACACTAGCGACCAACATTACGAGCCATCAATGCAACTATCATTGACGGGCGCTCAAGCGCACAGCTATTGGTTGAAAGGGCCACATATCAACTAATCATGTGCATGCATTTCATGCAAATGCGTGAGAGCCAACCATGTTCTCACCCTTGCAATTAGATATCATCTTAAAGGGGTTTAGCGTAAAGATAAGGCCAGCCCGCCACGCGGCGGGCTGCCATTCAATGCAGTTTTCTATTTTGATCTAAAGTCCTAAGTGTTTGCTTTTAGAAATACGCGAGCCCGCGTTTTTATATCTTACATGCATACTTTAAGTCTACGCTTATTCACTACGCGCATACTGTGTATGCTAAGAAACAGAGCGTAACTCTCGCCCTGTTTCAATTATTGTCATAACCAGTGCACCAACTTCAACGCGTTGCAGGGTTACAGGTTGTGATCCCCAAGATTTGCAACGATTCCCACCAAATCATTTTTGTCCAATCACATCGTGAATTTCCAATTATTAGCCGATGAATGCTTGGCAACACTATGATGCAAGGTTTCATTGCCCAACAGTGTATATCAGACTCTGAAACTTCACTTGTACATGTACGGCGGTCGTATAATGCATATTCAATTGCGGCATACTTTAGACGGTGTTTGGATCCTGATTTAGATCGTATTGATTTAGGGTTCGCGATTGTGATTTTTGCTGGATTCCGATTTCCCCAAAGATTCCGGTTCCAAACGGATGCAGGATTAATTTTAGAAATTGCAATTTAAAGATCTCGATTTCGCCCTAATAAGCTTGCATCCAAACGCAGGAAAATATATCGCAATTTCACATGGGAATCGCGATTTTAAAGATTCTATTCCAATTAGAATCTTATATTGTGATTTTCACCCGGTCAGATCGCCGAAATGGCATCCCAAGACTCGGCTGGGCGTGCGTCCTGGAATAAGACTAAGGACACATTTCTCGTCGCCGCCATGACGCAGCAAGCGCAAGCAGAAAGCGCACGGATTCGGGCTTCAAGAAGGAGGTGTGTGGACGGCAGTACGCGACGATTTCAACGCTGAATTCAAGACGAAGCTGTCGAAGCAACAGTTCAAAACGAGACTTTCGACGGTAAGACCTTCGTGACTACTTATGCAAGCTAAGTGATTAATCTAAACCGAGTATCCAATGCTCAACAGTTGAAAGGAGATACACAGCGATTAAATTGATGCTAGAAGCGTCTTGATTGGCTGGGACGATGATCGTCATCATGTCGTGCTTGTTCATGACTTTGTTTGGGACGAATATTTCAAGGTGAAGTAGCACTTATCTACTTATCGATTAGAGCTTCCTCACTAACAGTGCATTCACGTAGTCTCGCCCGACAGTCGCTGAAGAAATGCGTCACCGAACAGCCTAGAGTGAGGTGCTGTCCCTTCCCAGAGGGCGACAAAGTTGTTGCAGAAGGAGTACGCAGATGAACTACAAACCGACATGCTCGTGCAGGCATTTAATGTGATGCTCGAGGACAAGAAGGTAATGGTGTTTTTGTGATGGAGGCAGGGGCAGCGCGACGTGTGGCTTCTGAAACAGCTCGATACTTGCAGCTAATCAATATGTTAGTAGCTCAGGTGTAATGATCTGGAGTGCAACAAGACATCATCCGATGAGTCCAACCGATGTAACGATCCCGGAGCCTGCATACTTACGGGGTTTGCGCAATGAGGCCGCTCCGGCGCGCCACAGCCAACCACCTGCATATAGCAGCGAGTGCCCAGAGGGTGCTCAACGGTAGACAGAGACACAGCGCAGAAACGATAAAGCAAATACAATCAGTCTTTGAATTACCATCAACACTCCAAGTCCCATCGCAACCCTTACATTTGGTAGCTATTCTCGGTCCTTTGTTTCGCTTCCTCCACCAAGCCTTCACCTCCGTTCATCTGCCCGTCCGTCCGTCCATCCGAAGCGTCACCGCCGAGTGCCGTCGCCGCCGAGTGTCATCTTCGCTGAGTGTCGCCGAAGTCAATTGTCGCCGCCGCCTAGTGTCGCCACCGCCGAGTCTTCTTCTCGCCGCCGCACCAATTTTCTTCTGGAGGCGAAAACTTCATTTCGGTCGCGCATTGTCCCACGCGCCAACGGGTCAACATCCTATTGGCCCATACTGCTCTTCCGCAACACCCGTCGTTCCTGTCACTCAACGGCAGCATTCGACCCCCTCTCCGCCACCAAGCACGCTCCGTTGGCATTGTGCGTGGCTGACTGGAGTACCAGGTACCTCGTACCGGCTTGCCTAGTTGGCGTCGTTAGGGGCGTTTAAGAGTGAGTCCGGTCTCGGGGGTGTACCGGGAAGCTGGCACAACGCCGACTCAGGACTTCGTTGGGGCCTTTGTGATTGGTTTGGTCAAGGGAACTAGCGCGCCCCGGCCATCTAGTGACGACGTTCACGCGTAGGCACCCGCTGCACGATGGACGAGGCAACTTCCGCCCAGCAGTTTTTGCCTCTATCAGCGCCATGATGAGAGAGCAGCAGCAGTTCATGGCACAGACAGCAGAGCTGCAGAGAGAAATGGCGTCCACGCTGCACAACAACAGCAGCAACCAGCTGCGCAGCAGACCGACACACCAGCTCTTGCCAACCGCGAGTATCGTGCTGAGGGCATTACCATGCCACGGTTCGCGGGAACTAAAGAGGATGACGTTGGGGACTACATGTTCAGCGCCAAGCTCTATTTTAAGTCGAAGAGCATTAAGAATGATGCAGAAGCGCCACAGCAACGCCCACTGTCGCTACTGGTGGCGAACCTGAAGGGTCCCGCAGCAGCATGGTATCGCGAGTATGTTTCGCATGAAGGAAACTTCTTGCACTCTGTCACACAGTTTGAAAAGAACTACTGACAAGCAAGTTTACGGCCCCAGATCGGCAAGAGCATCTTCGAGACCAACTGCCGCGACTCCGGCAGAAGAATTTCGTCGTTCCGCAGCATCATATGCAAGGTAGAAGACATGTCCTCCATCGACAAGGTCGTGCACTTTCAAAAGGGCCTTCTCACCGACATCCGGCAAGAAGTAAAGCTGCGTCAATTTCGAAACACGACCGATGCGATTTCGTTTGCATTGATGTACGATCGGACCCATCCAGTGTCTTCGCGTCCGCAAAGCTGACAGGGGCAGCCGCAGCAACGACGCTCACAATCGCAGCCACAGTCGGTGCAGGGACAACCGACGCCGATGGAGATCGGCAGCTCACGCATTATCTCACGCGAGGAGTGCATGCGCCGCAATCTGTGCCTCTACTGCAAGGAGCCAGGACACCGACTAGCAGAGTGCCGGAAGCGTCAAGCTCGCAACGGTGGCCAAGGTGCAAGTCGCCCTCATCAGGGACGCAACTCGTTCCGCGCCAACCAGAGCGCCTTCCACCGCATCGTCGATGAAGAAGAAGATGACGATGACGACGATGACGAGGATACTTCCGTCGAAGTGCTGGACAGCTTGCAGCTCAATATGATGTCGGTTGAAGCAAAGTCTTCGGCTCAGCTGAAGCTGTTGCGCTTTGAAGGCGTGATGAATGGTCAGCCAGTGCGAGTGTTGATTGACAGCGGCGCAAAGAAGAATATCTTGCGCCCTGGACTGAGCCAGAATTACGTCGACGCCGCGAAGGTTACTGCGGAGCGTTTCGACGGCACAACAACGCCAGCACGTACTGCTAAGCGATGTGTAGAGACTCTTACTTTCGACGGCAGAGACTTTGAAAACGTTTCGCTGATCGAGTGGGAGGTCGCGTCGACCCATGATGTTATCCTGGGTCATCCGTGGCTCGTGCAGTTCAACCCCGCATCGACTGGCAGACAGGAGTAATGAGATTTCCGAAGACGCGAGCAGTGGTAGACTACCGTTCGGTCAGTGACAGCGTTGTTGCGTCGAGGACTGCTGTTGCTGCCGTAAACGTGCGACCAGAGTCGCTTCAGCATCCGCTCCCTCTTGAACGCCGACAGCAACAGGAGGACCAAGCCAAGCACGCGTACTGCAGCTGCCTCTACAGCCACGGGAGTCCACGCAACCGTGTCATCTGCTTTCAATAGAAGCCACAAGCAGTGACAGGAACGACGAGCCAGAGGCATCGTTATGTGCAGTCTCGGAAGCACGTTTTGAAGCTGAGGTGAAGGACAACGAATACGCAGAACCGTACCACGTCAACGTGAAGACTTCGCCAAAGGTAAGAACGGTCCCACCTCAGCTACAGCCAGTGCTAGAAGAGTTTGCAGACGTTTTTCCAGCCGAGTTGCCACCGGGACTGCCCCCGACACGTTCGATCGAGCACGAAGTCGTCTTGAAGCCAGGTGCGCAGCCTAGCAACCGAGCACCCTTTCGCCTTTCGAAGGTGGAACAGGACGCGCTGGACATATTCGTGGCTGAGCTGCTGAAGAAGAACTGGATCGAGCTGTCGGACTCGCCATGGGTGTCAAATATCTTCGGTGTGCCCAAGAAGGACCCAGTCACAGGAAAAATGCCGTCGCGCTTAGAGTGGTTGCATTCTAACAACCCGAGCATGCCCATTCGATGGGTTATTGACTACCGCCTCGTCAACGCTTCTTCGGAGATTGCAAAGATCCCACTGCCACACATCGAGCAGCTCTTTGATCGGATGGTTGGTGCGGTTATCTTCACGATTCTCGATCTCGCCAGCGGCTACCATCAGATGCGTATGGCTCCGACGTCGAAGCAGTTCACAGCTTTTGCACTAACCACGAGATATATCATTGGAACGTCGCTCCGATGGGATTAGCTGGTATGCCCGGCACGTGGACTCGTCTGATGCGCAAGATCCTGAGCCACCTACACTTCGTCGTTGTCTACTTGGACGACATATGCATCTTTTCGCGATCAATGACCGACCATGTTGAACATTTGCGGCAAGTGTGCGATGTTCTCCGCGTCCACGAGCTCTACGCTCGCCCAGACAAATGTGATTTTGGTCAGAGTTCAGTGGATTTTCTGGGTCATACCATTTCGGCTACAGGATTGCATGTTGACGCTCGTAAGACCCGTGCCATTGCGGAGTGGTCGGAACCCGCGAACGTTAAAGAGTTGCAGCGCTTTCTGGGGCTCGCCGGCTACTATCGACGGTTTATCCACGACTTTGCGACGCTGGTCTTGCCTCTGAGTGGCCTTGTGAAGAAGGAGGTTGACTGGATGTGGGAGGAATCCCAAAAGCGGGCGTTTAACGCCATCAAGCTTGCCCTCCAGCAGCCTCCTGTATTGCGACTTCCTGACATCGACAAATCCTTCATCGTGACCACAGATGCAAGTCACAGCTGTATTGGAGGTGTGTTGTCCCAGCTGTATGAAGGTCAGGACTTGCCTGTGGCCTTTTACAGCAAGAAGCTCGGCGTACACGAACTCAACTGGCCAGTTCATGAGAAGGAGCTCTTCGCCATCAAGCAAGCGCTGACGCGTTAGAGGCACTACTTGCACGGCACTCACTTTGACGTTGTGACGGACAACTCTGCTTGCAAGTGGCTCTTGCAGCATCCTAGAGTGTCTGGTCGGCTCGCTCGCTGGTTTGACTTCTTTGCCTCACTTGACTTCAAGCTTCACCATCGACCTGGCTCCCAGAATGTGGTCGCTGATGCTCTTTCGCGCCCGTCGATGCCTTCGCATAATTCGGGGAGAGGTGATGTAGATCCGAATGGCACATCTGAACAGTACAACATGTCCATTTGTGCTCTACGCTTTTCGTGCTCAACCTGTTCGACGGTACGCACGACTTGTGCACGACGCACCGCGACCCATGACAAACTGATGACGATCTCGTCGCGCGACCAAGCCGTGATGCTCAGTGTCAAACAGCCTGCGTCGTTTGGGCACCAAACCGGAGCAGCTCAAGTACAGATGAAGATTCACGGAGCGTCGGTTGAGACTGCGACAACGGTTAGCTCAATTCAGCTTGATGATGCTACTGCAAAGTCCTTTCAGAAAGCATACGCCAAGGATCCGGTCTACACAAAGCTGTGGAAGACGAAGCGTGCTAACAGCGAGTACGTGTTTCATGAAGACCTCATCTATCTGAAAGCTGATGACAGTGTTCGTCGGCTTTGTGTGCCGAACCATAAGCAGCTCCGCTTGGATGTTATTCACAATGTGCATGACGCAGCCATTATGGCGCACCCTGGAGTCCGTCGAACGCAGCTAGCTGCTGCACAGTGGTACTACTGGTCGAACATGGACCTCGACATCAAGGTTACGTCCAAAGTTGCGAATCATGTATGAGCTACAAGTCGAGTACGGGGCGCAAGACCGGAAAGCTGCAGCCAATTCCATTGCCATCTGCCTGTTAGGACGTTGTCTCGACCGACTTCATCACGCACTTGCCCGTTTCGGATGGATTTGATGCTATCATGGTCGTCGTGGACAAGCTGACGAAGCGTCCGGTCTACATCCCGACGCATACCACAGCAACATCGAAGGATACAGCTAAGTTGTTCTTCAACCATGTCATTAGATACTATGGTATCCCATCGACCGTCATATCGATCGTGACAAGTTCACTTCAAAGTTTTGGACAGCGCTGGTGGGTTTGATGAAGGTCAAGGCAGCGATGACGACGGCGCACCGCGCCCAGGCAGACGGGCAAACGGAAAGGCAGAACAGGACGCTCGAAGACTCGTTGCGATGCATGATTTCGTATCACGGCAACGACTGGAACGAGCATTTGCCCATGATCGAGTATGCACATGCAACACTGGTGTCAAGCTCATCGAAACTGTCGCCCTTCTTCGTGGACACTGGTCGTCAGCCTAAAAATCCTTTGGGCAGCTGCGGAGAAGACTGCGCCAGTGGCACAGTCACGTGTGGAGTACGCGTCTCGATTTTGTGCAGCATCGCCAGCAAGTGATTGAGCGTGCACGCAAAATTTGTTGAACGCACAAGAAGCCCAGAAAAAGTTCTACGACAAGCGCCGCACGGAAAACCCGTTCAAGGTGGGTGACCTCCATTACTGTCGACGTACGACCTGAACATCTCGCATGCCACCGCAGAAACGACACTTCGCTCACGCAAGTTTATCCCGCGATTCATCGGCCCGTATACTATACTGGAGCTACAGGGCAATGTCGCACTGCTGGACCTGCCTGCCAACCTCAAGCACCTTAGTCCGCGCATCAACATTGATAAGCTTAAGGTGTACAACAGCAATCCCGACCGCTTCGCGGAATGTGTGATTCCTAAGTCAACCCCAGTAATCTTCGACAATGATGGTGAGCAGCTGCACATCATCGAAGCGCTGATCAAGAAGCGCATCTTTAATCGACAGCCAGAGTACCTGGTCAAGTGGCATGGATTGCCGCATCACGAGAACACATGGAAGAGAACGCAGCATCAAACATGTGAGACACTGGGAGTCGTTGCTCAGGGCACTTCGTCGTCGCACGCGATCACCTCGAGCTTAGTGGAAGTCTCTACATTTGTAGAGCTTTCGCTGTACTGTCCCCTACAAGGAGGGTTTACGGTACTACCAACTTCAGCTTCATATTCCGGCTTCAACAACGTTCAAGGTATCGGTGCTCACTCAACTCGGGGGAGTGTAATGATCTGCAGTGCAACAAGACATCATCCGATGAGTCCAACCGATGTAACGATCCCAGAGCTTGCATACTTACGGGGTTTGCGCAATGAGGCCGCTCCGGCGCGCCACAGCCAACCACCTGCATATAGCAGCGAGTGCCCAGAGGGTGCTCAACGGTAGACAGAGACACAGCGCAGAAACGATAAAGCAAATACAATCAGTCTTTGAATTACCATCAACACCACCAGTCCCATCGAAACCCTTACATCAGGTATGAAAGCTAATTGTATTAGCTGTTAACTCGATCGATGAGTTCTGATCGCCACATAGGAATACCACATCGCTTTAGCAATTCAATCGCGCATATTACTGGCTTCTCGGTAGCTTCCACTGGTATTGCTTTCGTTAATTTTACGATCGAGTTCGTCGTTGTTCTCATTGTCATATTCATCTCCGTCAAGCTCACTGTCAGGGTCGTCAGGTAAATCTTTCTGAAGACGGATGAAATTGTGGAGCACACAGCATGCTCGCACAATTTTTGCCTGCGTTTCCACTGAGAATTCAGGAGGGCTTTTTAGTATTGGAAAGCGTTTTTAAGACACCAAAAGCTCTCTCAATTACGTTGCGGGCCTGGGCGTGCCTCAAGTTGTACAGCTCCTTGTAATTCTGAGGTCTGTATTAGGTAGATTCTTAGTACATTCACTCGGTTTGACAAAGCACGCAAACGTCTAACCTTTCACTACTCTGACCTCATTCTCGGAGATGGTACCGAACGCCTCGATATGGGGACACCACTTCCGTCCAAAGCCCGTAACCGGCATCCCCAGGTCGAACAAGCATTCTAGGGTTCTGAATCCCTTCCGCCTTGCATCTGCCAGCACAGTTGAATCTGCTGCGGAACCTAGTGTTCAATAGTGTTAACAAATACACTCATTAAAAATTTTGCGTACGATGACATACCTCCCATCCTGATAGCACGTAGACGAACTGCATATCGAATGTGCACGCAGCAAATACATTCTGGCTGAGCTTGCCGGTTCTGTCACGAAAGGGCTTAGCTTTCTCCTTAGGTACGTGAGCAGGAATATGCGTCCCGTCGAATGCAAGGCGACACGCACTGAACTGATCAGCATATTTCAGTTCACTCGTAGGATTGAAGACGGAGTATCGGGTAGAACCAGATACTTGGAGGCCATGTTGCACACCACGTCTAAAACACGATAGAAGTGCCTGCGTACAACGTGTTGTTAGCATCCCGAAAGCACTATTCATCACGAGCCAGATGGTCGTACCTGTGAACTGTTTCTCCGCTATGCTGAAAACGCTCTCGAAGCTCTCCATTTGATGCGTTTTTCGATACGCAGTATAGAAACATAGCCGCACTTTCTTCGATGTCCACATGAGCCCAGCTAGTCGGTAGGTCACCTCTTCCGAGGACTGTGCAGAAGCGTTTAAACACGGGCTTTGACATGCGATAGCTGCTGAATATGCGCTTTGGGCT
>JAAVTI010000702.1:0-26170 GCA_011947335.1 Phytophthora constricta
GGGCAGCACGCGACGTGTGGCTTGAAACAGCTCGATACTTGCAGCTAATCAATATGTTAGTAGCTCAATTGTAATGATCTGCAGTGCAACAAGACATCATCCGATGAGTCCAACCGATGTAACGATCCAGAGCTTGCATACTTACGGGGTTTGCGCAATGAGGCCGCTCCGGCGCGCCACAGCCAACCACCTGCATATAGCAGCGAGTGCCCAGAGGGTGCTCAACGGTAGACAGAGACAGAGCAGAAACGATAAAGCAAATACAATCAGTCTTTGAATTACCATCAACACAAGTCCCATCGCAACCCTTACATTTGGTAGCTTCTCGGTCCTTCGTTTCGCTTCCTCCGCCAAGCCTTCACCTCCGTTCATCTGCCCGTCCGTCCGTCCGTCCGTCCGAAGCGTCACCGCCGAGTGCCGTCGCCGCCGAGTGTCATCTTCGCTGAGTGTCGCCGAAGTCATTGTCGCCGCCGCCTAGTGTCGCCACCGCCGAGTCTTCTTCTCGCCGCCGCACCAATTTTCTTCTGGAGGCGAAAACTTCATTTCGGTCGCGCATTGTCCCACGCGCCAACGGGTCAACATCCTATTGGCCCATACTGCTCTTCCGCGACACCCATCGTTCCTGTCACTCAACGGCAGCATTCGACCTCTCCGCCACCAAGCACGCTCAGTTGGCATTGTGCGTGGCTGACTGGAGTACAGGTACCTCGTAACGGCGGCCCTAGTTGGCGTCGTTAGGGGCGTTTAAGAGTGAGTCCGGTCTCGGTACCGGGAAGCTGGCACAACGCCGACTCAGGACTTCGTTGGGGCCTTTTGTGATTGATTTGGTCAAGGGAACTAGCGCGCCCCGGCCATCTAGTGACGACGTTCACGCGTAGGCGCCCGCTGCACGATGGACGAGGCAACTTCCGCCCAGCAGTTTTTGCCTCTATCAGCGCCATGATGAGAGAGCAGCAGCAGTTCATGGCACAGACAGCAGAGCTGCAGAGAGAAATGGCGTCCACGCTGCAGCAACAACAGCAGCAACCAGCTGCAGCAGACACACACCAGCTCCTGCCAACCGCGAGTATCGTGCTGAGGGCATTACCATGCCACGGTTCGCGGAACTAAAGAGGATGACGTTGGGGACTACATGTTCAGCGCCAAGCTCTATTTTGAGTCGAAGAACATTAAGTATGATGCAGAAGCGCCACAGCAACGCCCACTGTCGCTACTGGTGGCGAACCTGAAGGGTCCCGCAGCAGCATGGTATCGCGAGTATGTTTCGCATGAAGGAAACTTCTTGCACGCTGTCACGCAGTTTGAAGAACTACTGACAAGCGAGTTTACGGCCCCAGATCGGCAAGAGCATCTTCGAGACCAACTGCTGCGACTCCGGCAGAAGAATTTCGTCGTTCCGCAGCATCATATGCAAGGTAGAAGACATGTCCTCCATCGACAAGGTCATGCACTTTCAAAAGGGCCTTCTCACCGACATCCGGCAAGAAGTAAAGCTGCGTCAATTTCGAAACACGACCGATGCGATTTCGTTTGCATTGATGTACGATCGGACCCATCCAGTGTCTTCGCGTCCGCAAAGCCGACAGGGGCAGCCGCAGCAACGACGCTCACAATCGCAGCCACAGTCGGTGCAGGACAACCGACGCCGATGGAGATCGGGAGCTCACGCATTATCTCACGCGAGGAGTGCATGCGCCGCAATCTGTGCCTCTACTGCAAGGAGCCAGGACACCGACTAGCAGAGTGCCGGAAGCGTCAAGCTCGCAACGGTGGCCAAGGTGCAAGTCGCCCTCATCAGGGACGCAACTCGTTCCGCGCCAACCAGAGCGCCTTCCACCGCATCGTCGATGAAGAGGAAGATGACGATGACGATGACGATGACGATACTTCCGTCGAAGTGCTGGACAGCTTGCAGCTCAATATGATGTCGGTTGAAGCAAAGGCTTCGGCTCAGCTGAAGCTGTTGCGCTTTGAAGGCGTGATGAATGGTCAGCCAGTGCGAGTGTTGATTGACAGCGGCGCAGAGAAGAATATCTTGCGCCCTGGACTGAGCCAGAATTACGTCGACGCCGCGAAGGTTACTGCGGAGCGTTTCGACGGCACAACAACGCCAGCACGTACTGCTAAGCGATGTGTAGAGACTCTTACTTTCGACGGCAGAGACTTTGAAAACGTTTCGCTGATCGAGTGGGAGGTCGCGTCGACCCATGATGTTATCCTGGGTCATCCGTGGCTCGTGCAGTTCAACCCCGCATCGACTGGCAGACAGGAGTAATGAGATTTCCGAAGACGCGAGCAGTGGTAGACTACCGTTCGGTCAGTGACAGCGTTGTTGCGTCGAGGACTGCTGTTGCTGCCGTAAAAGTGCGACCAGAGTCGCTTCAGCATCCGCTCCCTCTTGAACGCCGACAGCAACAGGAGGACCAAGCCAAGCACGCGTACTGGCAGCTGCCTCTACAGCCACGGGAGTCCGCGCAACCGTGTCATCTGCTTTCAATAGAAGCCACAAGCAGTGACAGGAACGACGAGCCAGAGGCATCGTTATGTGCAGTCTCGGAAGCACGTTTTGAAGCTGAGGTGAAGGACAACGAATACGCAGAACCGTACCACGTCAACGTGAAGACTTCGCCAAAGGTAAGAACGGTCCCACCTCAGCTACAGCCAGTGCTAGAAGAGTTTGCAGACGTTTTTCCAGCCGAGTTGCCACCGGGACTGCCCCGACACGTTCGCACGTTCGATCGAGCACGAAGTCGTCTTGAAGCCAGGTGCGCAGCCCAGCAACCGAGCACCCTTTCGCCTTTCGAAGGTGGAACAGGACGCGCTGGACATATTCGTGGCTGAGCTGCTGAAGAAGAACTGGATCGAGCTGTCGGACTCGCCATGGGTGTCAAATATCTTCGGTGTGCCCAAGAAGGACCCAGTCACAGGAAAAATGCCGTCGCGCTTAGAGTGGTTGCATTCTAACAACCCGAGCATGCCCATTCGATGGGTTATTGACTACCACCTCGTCAACGCTTCTTCGGAGACTGCAAAGATCCCAGTGCCACACATCGAGCAGCTCTTTGATCGAATGGTTGGTGCGGTTGTCTTCACGATTCTCGATCTCGCCAGCGGCTTCCATCAGATGCGTATGGCTCCGACGTCGAAGCAGTTCACAGCTTTTGCACTAACCACGAGATCTATCATTGGAACGTCGCTCCGATGGGATTAGCTGGTATGCCCAGCACGTAGACTCGTCTGATGCGCAAGATCCTGCGCCACCTACACTTCGTCGTTGTCTACTTGGACGACATATGCATCTTTTCGCGATCAATGACCGACCATGTTGAACATTTGCGGCAAGTGTGCGATGTTCTTCGCGTCCACGAGCTCTACGCTCGCCCAGACAAATGTGATTTTGGTCAGAGTCTAGTGGATTTTCTGGGTCATACCATTTCGGCTACAGGATTGCATGTTGACGCTCGTAAGACCCGTGCCATTGCGGAGTGGTCGGAACCCGCGAACGTTAAAGAGTTGCAGCGCTTTCTGGGGCTCGCCGGCTACTATCGACGGTTTATCCACGACTTTGCGACGCTGGTCTTGCCTCTGAGTGGCCTTGTGAAGAAGGAGGTTGACTGGATGTGGGAGGAATCCCAAAAGCGGGCTTTAACGCCATCAAGCTTGCCCTCCAGCAGCCTCCTGTACTGCGACTTCCTGACATCGACAAATCCTTCATCGTGACCACAGATGCAAGTCACAGCTGTATTGGAGGTGTGTTTCCCAGCTGTATGAAGGTCAGGACTTGCCTGTGGCCTTTTACAGCAAGAAGCTCGGCGTACACGAACTCAACTGGCCAGTTCATGAGAAGGAGCTCTTCGCCATCAAGCAAGCGCTGACGCGTTAGAGGCACTACTTGCACGGCACTCACTTTGACGTTGTGACGGACAACTCTGCTTGCAAGTGGCTCTTGCAGCATCCTAGAGTGTCTGGTCGGCTCGCTCGCTGGTTTGAATTCTTTGCCTCATTTGACTTCAAGCTTCACCATCGACCTGGCTCCCAGAATGTGGTCGCTGATGCTCTTTCGCGCCCGTCGATGCCTTCGCATAATTCGGGGAGAGGTGATGTAGATCCGAATGGCACATCTGAACAGTACAACATGTCCATTTGTGCTCTACGCTTTTCGTGCTCAACCTGTTCGACGGTACGCACGACTTGTGCACGACGCACCGCGACCCATGACAAACTGATGACGATCTCGTCGCGCGACCAAGCCGTGATGCTCAGTGTCAAACAGCCTGCGTCGTTTGGGCACCAAACCGGAGCAGCTCAAATACAGATGAAGATTCACGGAGCGTCGGTTGAGACTGCGACAACGGTTAGCTCAATTCAGCTTGATGATGCTACTGCAAAGTCCTTTCAGAAAGCATACGCCAAGGATCCGGTCTACACAAAGCTGTGGAAGACGAAGCGTGCTAACAGCGAGTACGTGTTTCATGAAGGCATCATCTATCTGAAAGCTGATGACAGTGTTCGTCGGCTTTGTGTGCCGAACCATAAGCAGCTCCGCTTGGATGTTATTCACAATGTGCATGACGCAGCCATTATGGCGCACCCTGGAGTCCGTCGAACGCAGCTAGCTGCTGCACAGTGGTACTACTGGTCGAACATGGACCTCGACATCAAGGTTACGTCCAAAGTTGCGAATCGTGTATGAGCTACAAGTCGAGTACGGGGCGCAAGACCGGAAAGCTGCAGCCAATTCCATTGCCATCTGCCTGTTAGGACGTTGTCTCGACCGACTTCATCACGCACTTGCCCGTTTCGGATGGATTTGATGCTATCATGGTCGTCGTGGACAAGCTGACGAAGCGTCCGGTCTACATCCCGACGCATACCACAGCAACATCGAAGGATACAGCTAAGTTGTTCTTCAACCATGTCATTAGATACTATGGTATCCCATCGACCGTCATATCGGATCGTGACAAGTTCACTTCAAAGTTTTGGACAGCGCTGGTGGGTTTGATGAAGGTCAAGGCAGCGATGACGACGGCGCACCGCGCCCAGGCAGACGGGCAAACGGAAAGGCAGAACAGGACGCTCGAAGACTCGTTGCGATGCATGATTTCGTATCACGGCAACGACTGGAACGAGCATTTGCCCATGATCGAGTATGCACATGCAACACTGGTGTCAAGCTCATCGAAACTGTCGCCCTTCTTCGTGGACACTGGTCGTCAGCCTAAAAATCCTTTGGGCAGCTCGGAGAAGACTGCGCCAGTGGCACAGTCACGTGTGGAGTACGCGTCTCGATTTTGTGCAGCATCGCCAGCAAGTGATTGAGCGTGCACGCAAAATTTGTTGAACGCACAAGAAGCCCAGAAAAAGTTCTACGACAAGCGCCGCACGGAAAACCCGTTCAAGGTGGGTGACCTCCATTACTGTCGACGTACGACCTGAACATCTCGCATGCCACCGCAGAAACGACACTTCGCTCACGCAAGTTTATCCCGCGATTCATCGGCCCGTATACTATACTGGAGCTACAGGGCAATGTCGCACTGCTGGACCTGCCTGCCAACCTCAAGCACCTTAGTCCGCGCATCAACATTGATAAGCTTAAGGTGTACAACAGCAATCCCGACCGCTTCGCGGAATGTGATTCCTAAGTCAACCCCAGTAATCTTCGACAATGATGGTGAGCAGCTGCACATCATCGAAGCGCTGATCAAGAAGCGCATCTTTAATCGACAGCCAGAGTACCTGGTCAAGTGGCATGGATTGCCGCATCACGAGAACACATGGGAGAGAGAACGCAGCATCAAACATGTGAGACACTGGGAGTCGTTGCTCAGGGCACTTCGTCGTCGCACGCGATCACCTCGAGCTTAGTGGAAGTCTCTACATTTGTAGAGCTTTCGCTGTACTGTCCCCTACAAGGAGGGTTTACGGTACTACCAACTTCAGCTTCATATTCCGGCTTCAACAACGTTCAAGGTATCGGTGCTCACTCAACTCGGGGAGTGTAATGATCTGCAGTGCAACAAGACATCATCCGATGAGTCCAACCGATGTAACGATCCCAGAGCTTGCATACTTACGGGGTTTGCGCAATGAGGCCGCTCCGGCGCGCCACAGCCAACCACCTGCATATAGCAGCGAGTGCCCAGAGGGTGCTCAACGGTAGACAGAGACACAGCGCAGAAACGATAAAGCAAATACAATCAGTCTTTGAATTACCATCAACACCACCAGTCCCATCGAAACCCTTACATCAGGTATGAAAGCTAATTGTATTAGCTGTTAACTCGATCGATGAGTTCTGATCGCCACATAGGAATACCACATCGCTTTAGCAATTCAATCGCGCATATTACTGGCTTCTCGGTAGCTTCCACTGGTATTGCTTTCGTTAATTTTACGATCGAGTTCGTCGTTGTTCTCATTGTCATATTCATCTCCGTCAAGCTCACTGTCAGGGTCGTCAGGTAAATCTTTCTGAAGACGGATGAAATTGTGGAGCACACAGCATGCTCGCACAATTTTTGCCTGCGTTTCCACTGAGAATTCAGGAGGGCTTTTTAGTATTGGAAAGCGTTTTTAAGACACCAAAAGCTCTCTCAATTACGTTGCGGGCCTGGGCGTGCCTCAAGTTGTACAGCTCCTTGTAATTCTGAGGTCTGTATTAGGTAGATTCTTAGTACATTCACTCGGTTTGACAAAGCACGCAAACGTCTAACCTTTCACTACTCTGACCTCATTCTCGGAGATGGTACCGAACGCCTCGATATGGGGACACCACTTCCGTCCAAAGCCCGTAACCGGCATCCCCCAGGTCGAACAAGCATTCTAGGGTTCTGAATCCCTTCCGCCTTGCATCTGCCAGCACAGTTGAATCTGCTGCGGAACCTAGTGTTCAATAGTGTTAACAAATACACTCATTAAAAATTTTGCGTACGATGACATACCTCCCATCCTGATAGCACGTAGACGAACTGCATATCGAATGTGCACGCAGCAAATACATTCTGGCTGAGCTTGCCGGTTCTGTCACGAAAGGGCTTAGCTTTCTCCTTAGGTACGTGAGCAGGAATATGCGTCCCGTCGAATGCAAGGCGACACGCACTGAACTGATCAGCATATTTCAGTTCACTCGTAGGATTGAAGACGGAGTATCGGGTAGAACCAGATACTTGGAGGCCATGTTGCACACCACGTCTAAAACACGATAGAAGTGCCTGCGTACAACGTGTTGTTAGCATCCCGAAAGCACTATTCATCACGAGCCAGATGGTCGTACCTGTGAACTGTTTCTCCGCTATGCTGAAAACGCTCTCGAAGCTCTCCATTTGATGCGTTTTTCGATACGCAGTATAGAAACATAGCCGCACTTTCTTCGATGTCCACATGAGCCCAGCTAGTCGGTAGGTCACCTCTTCCGAGGACTGTGCAGAAGCGTTTAAACACGGGCTTTGACATGCGATAGCTGCTGAATATGCGCTTTGGGCTGCCTCCAATCAGCTCCGCCACCCACCCTGATCCTGTAAGAATAGATGTATGGATTCGCTCTCTGTCGAAATAGATGTGCCCATCGTTGGCAGCGGTAAGGGCTAGCACGTTCACGACGACGTCCTCTTCAGCTGCATCGTCATCCGGCAGCATGCCTGCATTCTCGCTCATCTGGAGTGCTTGATTGTGAAAGGTCGTCGGGGGCTGGATCCCATGTACCCATCCCGAATCTCATTCAACTCGCTGATTTCAATCTTTGCCAAAACACGTTATTCCTGCGGACGATACCAAACGCGTCAAATTGTCATCCTTCCTGCTAGGTTCGTAATGACGATCGCACAAAAGATCGCGAAAAATATTGTGGTAGATCCAAACAGACCCTTAGATCTTAGCGTAAGGCACGAAACCTTTCACATTTCATATGATATTCGATAGGATCTTGCTGAATCTCAGCTGCTGCGCTGTTTTAGGTGTTCCGGCTGCTTGTCATCAATGGTAGTCGTCACTGCGAGTAGGAAATCATTGTCGTTTGCTTGATTTGCATACTCTAGCAAGAGTCGTGGTACATCTTCGCCTATCGTCTTTAGTGGCTCCCATGATGCCTCAATCGCTTCGAGTCCTTGCCAGCTGACTTTAAATTCATACACTTGCATGTCTGAGTTGAATCGATGATCCACAATCGCTTCTACAGCGAGAAGTGTACCTTGGGATGCGATATGATCAAGTAACTCTGCGCTCACATCAAGTGTATCGTCACTGTAGAGCTTTAAGCGAGATGGATGAACGTCCATCGTGTTTCCATTCACTAGATGCTCGATCGTGAAATAGTAGTCGGCACTGCCAACCACACGGTACGGTCCGACCCACATCACTCGTAGCTTGTTAGCGTGCAACTTTTCATCAACACGTGATCGTAGTACGTAGTCGCCGATCGAGAAGTTTACTTGCTGCTCGTAGTGGGGCCGTGATCTATACCTTTTAGTCTGAAGTTTGCGCTCGGCTATTACGGCCTTGTGCATCTGCTCAACAGCGCCTCGTAGACCAGCGAGGTACAGTTCCGTGCGTTGTTGGGGTTGTTTTAGTGTTGCAACTCGTTCCCCGCTGGAAAAAAACGGAATCTAGTGGGCTGGGGCATGGTAAGTCAGTGAACAGTTCAATCGGGGTCGGTTGGCGAGCGATGGAACCGAGGAGTGATTCATGCTGGACTGCACCAGCGGCAGTAGATTGGGCCAGTCATGCACACTGATCTTGAAATCCAAAGCCAAAGCCTTTAAAACTTGCAGGATATCACGGTTCACACGCCCACAGTGCCGTTCTTCCATGGCGAGTAGGCTAGAATAAATTCTTGACGGCCTTTGAATCGGCGGTTCAACTCGACGATCACTTTACTCTTAAATTGATCGGGATCGAGTCGCTGACCCATACTTGAGGCACACCGTAGCGGTTGTGCCAGTCAAGGATGGCGGGGGCTGCCACCTCTGATGTTAGGCCGTCACAGGCAACCCACTCGACAAAGTGCGTAGCTTCGTCCTTCAGGACGAGCACGTACCGAAATGTACCAAAAGAGTCACCCAAGGTTAAAAATCCCAGTGCAGTGTTGTGTTGCGCTCAAATGTGTGGTGCGTCTCACTAAACGGTCGAGGAATCACCACGCCCCCTTCATATGTAGGCATAGTAGACACTTCAAACAGAAGTCGCGTACGATCCCACTGAGGCCACTCACGTAGAACAACTGGCTGATGTGATTCTCCATCACAGGCATGCCGCGGTGTCCATTTCGTCCTGTGTGAAACAATCAACAGGCGCTGAGTTAACTCAACAGCATCACGAGGTATCCACAGTAAGTCATTCACTCTCCACAAATTATTATCGTCCACGGTAGCCCCTTTTGGTGATTCGTGCAGTTCTTGCACCATACCAATCTCGTCAATAGTTGGCCAGACGAAGCCATCCTGGTCAAGTGGGTGCCGTGGTGTTGGGACCACATGATCTCTTGCACGATTGGTTGCCTCATTGGTAGCTTGTTTTCGTTTGGCGTGGGTGAAATGTTTGGCCGAGTGTATTCTCGCTGCTGGCGGAGTGGTGCCTCCCCACCTCGAGATGAGGTCGGCCCAGACGTTCTTGATCCTTTCGATGTGCTCGATGGAGTAACGGTACTCGAGAAGTTTGGTAGACCAACGAAGAAGCTTCCATCGCGCGTGTTTTTAACCCCTTTCCTGGGCAAACATGTACACAATATTGCGGTGGTCGCAATATAATTTGAAGCCTTGTGGTCGTAAGAGTAGATATTCGAGACGTTCGCATGCGTGCACAATGGGATACGATTCCTTTTCCATCACGCGACAGTTCAGAGCTGATCCAGTAAAGCTTCCACCCATGCAGATGAGCAGCTCGTGATCTTGGTGATGAATCGGAACGTCGGGCTGCTACTTCTTCACCTGTGAGGCCACTAAACCCCACCCAGATTCGGAGGCGTCTGACATCAGGCAAAGCTGTTTGGTTGGGTCGGATATGTTAGCATGGCAGCATTGCTTAAAAGTTCTTTCACGGCCTCAAAACTAGCCCTTTCATCCTTTGACATGTCCAGCCGAACTCCAGCTGCAACACGCTTTGTCTTTTTCAAACCTGTCAGAGCTTTGTCGAGGCACTCCTGTAGAGGTCGAGCGACCCGAGCATAATCCACGAGGCTGGCTCTCATCCAGTTGCTAGCGCACAAAAACTGCCGGAGTTCTGCTGCGTTGGATGGTGTCGGTATTTCACGGAGAGCTCGAATGCGTTCTGGATCATGACCAATTCCATGTCTGTTACACACCATCGAACCTCCGTGAGAAACAGTGCACTTTTTGTTGGGTTGATAATGAGTCCATGTTCAGCAAGCTTCAACGGCACTGCCTCGATAGCATCGAGCAGCTCTTTCTGTGTTTCAGCAAAGACAAGCAGATAGTCAATCCATACAATGACGGACGTGTTCACGAGGTCTCCGAGTACCACCTCCACCGTAGATTGGAAATGTAGCGGAGTGTCGGTGCTACCCTGAGGTACCCTGGTTAGTGTGAACACACCCTGTCGGTCATGTATGAGAGGTATTCATGGCAGCTCTTGTCAAGGAGAGCTGCCAGAATCCTTTAGGAAATCGAACATGGCGTAAAACATATCGCCTTTGCAGTGTTCGAGTGCCACTTCAAGACTTGGCATGATACCTGCGATGGACTCGGTCTTATCATTGAGTGGCCGGTAGTCAGTTGTCTGCCGGAACTCGTTGGTGCTTGTTTTTTACTGGTAGTGCCGGACAGCACCAACGACTTTCCCGATTTTCGTATACCCAGCCAAGTGCCACTAGTTTCTTGTTAAACTCTTCTAGAAAGACAGACTTCTCCACGCTGTACTGTCACACCTTACATATGTACGGCGTGGCATTCGGCTTCAGCCTAATCTTCAGAGGAGGTACACGGGCCGACGGATCATCGCCCAGCTCCAATCTCCACCATCCGTACTTTTGAACAATCGTGTACAGTGTACTCGTTGATCACACCACGATCAATGGCATCGCGTACTAGCGCATCCACAACTTTCATCACCACATCGCCTATCACTGTTTTGCAGCATGGCATTTCATTAGGATCGTCAAATGACTCATCACCGTCACCTCCGTGTACAGTGAGATATTTCAGTTGGCGGTCCACGTCGATTCCGAGCTCGGCAAGCAGCGATTTTCCCACAAGGAACTCATCTTCATCCGATTCCACAATCAAGCACCGTTTGACATCTTGGCACCGAATTGGGCCTGCGGTCGTGTTGAGAGTCAACCTGACATCAACCGCATGCGTTGATGTCAAAATGGAGCCGCCAACTGCTTACGACTTGATCGGTCCAGTGATTGCCACTGTGTTTACCGATGTGTCTTGCTGACATAGCAAGTCCCCGTGCTTCCGCGAAATGATGCAGAAATCAGAGCTGCTGTCGGCACAGTATGGTAACTCAAGTATACCGTTGATCACCACCATTGCTCGTTCTTCCTTCTGCGCGTTAGCAGCAGCACCAAGTCGTTCGCCCGAAATCGTTTGTTCCGGTATCAGATGACCCCATTTTATTTTTTCGTTCGGCTAGCAACAACTCTTTTGCAGCCTCGTCCAGATCAGGGCACTGACTCAGCCGATGGTGGTTGCCGCAATGGAAGCAACCCGTCCGAGGTTTACTTCCCACCGCTGGTTTTGCCAGCATCACCGGTTTCGGCTTCCCCACTGTGCGGTGTTGCTGCATGTCGGTGCGCTGGACTCCCGATACTGAGGGTCTGTTGCTGCCTTGACGTGAAAACTTCTCACCGTCGCGCCTGGCTTACGCCCACTATGGTCGGCAGTCTGTCGCGGCTGACGCTGTTTACGCTTGGCAAGTAGCTGAAACATTTTCTCTTGTTCAAGCGCGTTGTCTTTCACAAGTTGGTAGAGTTTCATCTCGCCCGTCGTGCTCGAAGCATCGACGAGACGGTGATGTTCCTCGATGCTGTCGCGCAGTGCCGCCGGTTCGAGGTGCCGTTTAATTAAGTTGCACTTCTCTTTGGTTCCTGCTTTGGTAGAAAAAGTGCTCGTTAATCCATGCTCCATGATGATCTCATTGCACTTCATGAAATAGTTGATGACTCGCGCTTTCACATCGGGCTCGCCCAGGTCCATCTTCAACTCCTTCTCAAAGTTCGAGTCAACGTTAACGATTGTATCGTTCATCATGTTGCCAATAATCTTATCGAGTTCAGCAACGAAGCGTTCATCCGTAACTGTCTCGACAGTCGTTCTCCACTCGAATTTTGCAGAGTGTATATGTTGTATCCGCACTTGTTAAGTTGATAGCAAAAAGCAGAATGACTGAAATTGAAAGCTTAGAAAAGAAAGAGTGCGCACTACCGTAGCTACCGGTGAGCCCTTGTTGGTCCACAGTAGTGTCACGTGCAAGCAGTAGTCCAATGTACAATCAAACTGGCGGGATGCCTCATCCTGCCATGCCTAACCGTAGGCTACACATCCAGTGCCGACATGGCTGGCCAGTCCTGCTCCAGGACGGCCACACGACCCGGTACGCATGACGTTCGCTGTCTACGGCTACTTGAAGTTGCACCTGCTGGCAGTGGGCTTCAACCACGCTGCCAGTCGGATGCAGGAGCCAGCCGGTGACAACAGTATCCAACAACTTCCAGTCGAACACGTTTCTGACGCTCCTCAACGCCTTCGCCTTGTCTTCGCCCGTTGTAGCACAACGAGCTTCCATTGCATCCTCGTACTCACGTCTGTCTCGCTTCTATTTAGCCAAAGCCGAGTGAGAGGCGTCCCTAACGTACGGTGGTACGAGAAACGACTATGTAACCGGGATAACAGCAGCGATGTTGCTGTCCGTTGCGGTCACACTCCCGTTCATCGTTGCATCAGCGGCAGTCGATTCGTCCGTCGTAGTCGCGCGGATGGCGTGGTTGACTTGGTCCGTCGTCCGCTGCGTGTCCTCATCGTTTACACGAGTGACTAAAGTTAAATTTGTGAAGTGCTCATAACTTGGGAGCTGGATTTCCCAGCAAATCTCAACGTGTATTGTTGACTAGGTTGCGAAATGCACAGTGAACTAAACTCTTGTTCTGTAGCTCTAGTCCGCGAGCGCTCTCTCCTGTCACCTTGGCAGTCCAGGGAGAGCCGTCCTTGCAATCAACCTGGCTGCATGTTGAAGCGCAACCCAACCAGGATATTGACCTAGCGTGCCTTCCTTCTTCGTGGCTGCGGGTTGTAATCCTGCCGGGATCTGGTTAAGTATGATGCGAGCAACCCTCGCATCAACAATGCCAGCGAGGGTTGGAGGAGCTGACTCCTGATGCGATTTGTTGCCGTGCCATCATCACAGTTCCTCGTGAAGACGTACTCCAAGAAAGTTCGAGGCTAGGGCGGATGGAGGCTCAGGTAGCGTGAATCGTTTTCCTCAAGTACGGTTCCACAAGCAGGCACTTAACGCGACTAACTTTGTCAAGGAGTCCAAATTGAGTTGAGACGCACAAAGTTTGCGAAAAGTTCGCTTCGTGATCGTTCAGAGCAAAAATATCCAGAGCTTTCTGGGCAACGCACGGCATTAGTCATCAGTAGTCTGGTGATCATCGAGCTTGTTAGCGAGGGTAACGAGGGTGCGATGTATGGGCTCATGACAACCGTATCGGGTATTTCATCACCCTTCACAATATCCCTCACTGTCATCATCGACAACCCGTTCAACATCACCAACGATCGAGTGCAGGAGGACGACTACTCCGTCCGGATGGACATCACCTACACGATGATCATTGCGTACGCGGCGACTGTTGTGTCCTGGGTCTTTGCTACTGCTGCCCAAGCAAAAGCGGGAGACCCAAGAGCTCCTGCGCACTGGCGGCTCGAGCAAGCTTCTCGGCGGGATTACGGTCTTCTATTTGTCCTTTTCGCTTGTGTGGTCCGTTATGGTCAATATCATGGCAAACTTTGACAGCACTTCGTGCCTCGTCATCGCGGGCGGCGACGGATGCTAACATGTAACGTACTTGTACAACTTGTACTGTACTAGTAGTTCGCAGTGCACGGATAAGACGAAGCTGCTACTGCTTCCTACCGACAAGATTGAAAATGCAAATCGATGCAGTTGTATTCATTCATCCACGTTCATAATGCAATTTGTACAACATGTAAGTATGATGGTTGCTTGCTTACTCCTGCTCGAAGTTTGCAACGGCCTGGGAAACAGCGAAGTCGCCCGAGTGGCTAATTGACACGCTCAGTTTTGACAGGCCGAGGCGGTTGAACACCTGCAGCGGGTAGCCCGACAACAGAACGGACGGCGCGCCTGAGGCCGTCATGAAAATCTCGATCTCGCGCAGCGGGGCACCGGCACCCTTCCACACGTTAGGCTCCGTCGGGGCAGCGCTCGAGATCGCCTTGATCACAGCCTCCTTGGCAGCCCAACGGCCCGCAAAGCTCGCGGCCGGGTGAGGCGCGCTGTAGCAGTACGCCATCTCCTGGTCCGTAAAGTTGCGGCGGATAAAGTCCTCGCGGCCATTCAGATTCTCGAACGTAGCCACGGGCTCGACGTCCACGCCCATGCCCATGTTCTTGGAGGCCAAGCCGAGGTCAGTCGCCGCTTGGTTGATGGCAGTCAACAGCGTCGACGACGAGGCAGCCGTGTGCTCACCCGAAGCCTTCTTCGAGGAAGCAGCAGCCGCTTCAGCAGCAGCCTTGGCCTTCTTCGCACGCTTTTCAGCGCGCAGGCGGCGGCTTTCGTTCGCGGCGAGCGAGTCCGCGCCTCCAAAGCGCCACGTCTTGGACGTCGGGTCGTACTCAGCACGAGCCGTCGGGTCCAGGTACACGTTGCTCTCCTGGGCCGACGAGTATGGTGCCTCGTTCTTCACCTGAACGTGCAGCTGCTTTCCAGTCACAACATTCTGAGAGTGCGTGTTCATCTTGATCAGACGCTTCTCACGGCGAACCGAGTAGTGCTCGAAATCTGCAGCAGCCAGAGTTGACAGCAGGTAGTCCGGGTGTACCAGCAGCACCTCGCCACCAGCCTGACCGAAGCCGAAGCTCTTCATCACCACAGCCTTAACGCCGACGGTCTGGAAACTACGGTTCGGATACACCAGGTAGTCGTACTTGCGTAGCGTCTGGCACGTGTTGTCCAGTTGACGGTTGCCCGGGATCACACCCGTGTTCAGAACCTGCAGCAGACCGTTGAACATCCATGCAGCAGCGGCACCCTTCGGGTGACCCGTCAGGTTCTTCTGGCAGATCACAGGAAGCGGGTTGCCCGGAGAACGACCAAGGTGGGTCAGCTGCTTGTGGGTCACCTCGCTCTCGTTCTTGTCGTTCGCCTTTGTGCCCGTACCGTGGAAGCTCGCCGCACCCAGGTCGTCAATGTCCAGGTTCCACACGCTCAGCGCACCGCGAAGAGGAGCAATGTCCGTACGTCCGTGGTAGAACTGATCGCCCCACATGGACTGCGCGGACTGCACCTTGCGCACCTTCATCTCATCCAAGAATGCAACGCGAGACTCGTCTTCACCGATTAACCCCTTCTCACGCACGTACCACTTCTCAATGCTCTCTAGTTCGTCGTCGAACTGGCGGCGACGGTACTCCACATCCAGCAGCGGAGACGGCTTAGCGTTGTCCGCAGCAGCCTCGCGCGCAGTGGTCAAGATACCCTGACCAGGAGCCGGCACAGAGCGCCCATTCTTGTCGGTTGCCGTGTTCGTCAGGGCAACAATACCGTAGATCGGCAGACCCATCTCAAGCGCAAGCTGCGCGTCCATCAGCAACTGCATACCTGCACCGTGACTCTCCATGAAGCCACCACGCGTGGTCGAGCACGGACGGCACATTTCCTTCGGCTCGCGACCCATGCTGGTCTCCTTCACCGAATTGCTCGTCGCCTTCATCTGCGCGAACTCGTACGCGCCTCCTCACCGAAGTCGTCGTAGCCACCGACAATGACGACACGAGCCTTCCCGCTCTTAATGGTCTCTGTACCGATGTCCACCGACTCGGCCGCTGTGGCGCAAGCACCCACAGGCGTCTTGATCGGGCCAGATGAACTCAACAGCAGCATGTTCACCCAGGCAGGAGGCGTGTTAATGAATATCTCCTGCATTGTGTCGCTTGGAGCAGAATTGCCGAGCACGCGGTTCTTGTAGATGCGCGAGAAGTGCGCGCATGCCACCCATACCACCTCCCGATGTGTTACCGATCTCCGAAACGTGCACGTACTGGTAGAATTCGTACGGGTCTGTCACACCGGCAGCAACAAACGTGTCCATCACTGAAGCCATTACGTAGAGTGTGATAGGGTCCACCGCGTCAGCCAGGTCCTTCGACAGGCCCAGACGCTCGATGTTCCACCCAGTCGGGATCTGACCGGCGACAAAGCGGTCGAAAGAAAGCGCACGGGGAATGTTCAGAACAGATCCCTTACGCAGACGGATCATCCAGGCGCCCGAAGCGTTCTTGAAAATATCCACGTTGTCCTTGCCCAGCTCCTTGCGGAACCCAAGGGCCTCCTCGTGGTCAGCCACCTCGATGGGAGACATCTTCTTGTCGATGGCCACCTGAGGAGGACCATCTTGTTCTTTGGGTCGTAGCCGTCGAACAGCTCAGGCTCCACAATGCGAATACCGGAATGCTTCAGGATCTCCTCTTCGTAGCGAGGCTTCACCTGGTGGTCCGGCACGATCTCCTTCGTATTGGCGTCCACCCAGTTGCCCTTTTCGAACACGATGTGGCCCGTCAGCCACGCCAGCTCAATGCAGCCCTCGAGCGAGAACTCACCGTACGACTCCATCTCCCAGCGAGTACGCGCGTTACCGTACGGGCTCACTTCACCGAAGCCGGCCACAACAACAACCTGGCGCAGATCCAGCATGTCTCGCAGCAACGTCTGCTTCTTTGAGGCAGCAAGCTCAGCAACGCACGTGAGCTTGGGGAACGTGTCGCAGTAGTAACCCGACATGTTCGCGCGGGGCACAAACTTCTTCGAGCTAGAAGCGCTCGACTGCTGCTTCAACGGAAGCGCCAACATCTTCTTGTCGTTCTCCAGCGCAGCGTAAACGGATGCCTGGAGCTTCGCCTTTTTCATGATGTCAGCGCGGATAGAGTCCACCTGGTCCTTCAAGTCGCTCACCTGAGCCATGCCACCCGTCAGGTCAGCGAAAATCGGCGACTCAGCGGCACGGTCCACGATGCTCGGGTGCATCAGCGCGCTGAGGTTGAAACCCATTTCTGAGGTGCTGAACGTGCGCATGCCCATCTTCTCCACACCAGCAGCCACAACGTTGTTGCCCGACATAAGACCCGTGCCACGAGTCCAGCCAATGATGGCGCCAACGATCGAAAGCTGGCCATCCCAGCCCTCCGAGTACCATTTGTTCGTGACACTCTCCACACCCAGCTTCGACTCAGCATACAGACCGTCGCCGCCGAAGTTACCGTGGTTCGGAGACATCGGCAGAATCACAAGCGCCGGGCGAGTCGTGATGTCGCGGGCCTTCTTCGCTGTGACTACCTCACCCAGCAGACGCATGGTGTTCGTCAGCATGATGCGGTGAGCCAGCTCCGAGCGCGAGTCAATGTCCGTGATGGTGCGGCCCACCTCCGACAGCGCAGCGAACGGAATCACGAAGTCCAGGTCCAACTTGTGCACATTGTAAATGTGCGCCACCAGACTCTGCACGTCCACCTTGGACGCCTGGTTGAACGGAAGCACAATCAGGCGGCTGCCGCGGCTACCGTGCTGCTCGTAGATCTGGCGGAACAGCGTAGTGGTCTTCATGCTGAAACTACTCGTCGTCACGAACACAATCGCGCCACCCTCCAGCAGTGACTTCACGATTTCAGCACCAATAGAGTTCTTGCCGCAACCGGTCAGCAGTGCCACCTTGCCGGCAAACGAGATACCCGTCGAAGCCATCTCGCGCATGCACGACAGCAGCACACAAGTTGACTCAACATCGTACAGACGAATGGTCGGGTCCACGTCGGACGGCTTGCGGACGTGTACATGCGGCAGCACAATCTTCTTCAGGTTCTCGTTCAGGCCAAAGCGCAGCGAGGACGAGCGAGCAACCAGTGAATGGTCAGATTCGTGCTTTGCGCGCTTACGCAGAGAATCACGCAGTGCATACAGCTTGTCGCCTTCGACAGGAGCCATCTTCTCCGCCTTGGCCGTTTGCTTATCAGTAACCCCCGAAGCAGCCTCCTCCTCCTCATCATCATCCTCGTCACTGTCCAGCTCATCGCTGCTCATGCTGCCGTTGTCGTTCAGAGTCGACTCAAATCCGACAGCACTCGTCATTCCAGCCGTGACATCAGCACCGGCCACCTTGCCAGTCTCGATCGCGTCGTTGTACTCCAACCCGCGAGCAACTTCATCAACATAGGTAATGGAGTCGGCAACACCCTCACGAGGCACCTCCGAGTACTTGAGCTCACCGTTGTCTAGAATACGAAGCTGCGGCTGCATCGGCTTGAAGATCTGCATATTCACGGGGTTCGTATGCAGCCACTCCTCCATCTGCTCGACAAGCAGCTGAATTGCCTGCGCCAGCTCCGGACCGCTCTCTTGCTCAGCACGACACGAAGAACTGCGTGCACTGCAGCAGCTCCGGCGTTGCACGGTTGCACAAGTACGGCTTGAACCACTCAAGCGGCGGCAGCGCCGACTCGTCCGTGATCGTGTCCACGTTTTTGTTGATGTAGCGGCTCATGGCCTCGAAGTGCGTATTCAGGCCGTCGTTCACAGCAAGCTTCGGGTTTGGGGAATGGCCCTTCGCCGCCGCAGCGGTGCGGTAGTACAACTCCATCGCATCCTGGACCGCCCAGTTCCAATAGCTATCGTACTGACGCTCCTTATTTGCATCAAACTTGCTAGCAATACCGGCGACGTAGAACTCGCCGTGCTCCATCACCCACTGCGACACCGACGACTCGAGGTCCTCGCGGAGGTCCACCTCCGTTTCGATCTTGCGGTGCCAATCGAGCTGGTCGTCGCCCAGATACGAGTTCAGCGCATCCACCTGGTCCGCAATCATGGTCTTCAGACGCTTCTCGAAGTCGCTCGGCAGCGAGCTCGACTGCATCATCGGCTGACCCATGGCGGGCCCGGCCATCATACCACCAAGCTTTGACAGGTATGGGATATCAATACCGGCAAACTTTGCGTAGTCGTCCACCACATCGTCCAGCCACTTCTTCGCCGTAGCCTCGTCCGAAAGACGCTGCTTCGGGTTCTGTGTCAGACCGTGCAGCAGAACGCTTTCGATGCGTCCGCTAGGTAGGTAGCGCTCGCTCGACAGGTACTCCTTAATGGCCGACAGACCGAAACCGCCAGGCATCTTGCTCGCCAGCATCTTAGCGATCAGCGCACTGGTCACCTTGCCCGGAGAAGCGTAGTCGGGGAACTTGCCCGCAAGCTCCACCAGCTTCATATCCGCCGCGTCATCAGGGCCAGAGCCAAACTCCTTCTCCAAATCACCAACAATCTCGTTTTGCACAGCCGACTTGCCAGCCGACAACTCCTTGATGCTCGCCGTCTCCGGCACTTCGCTGAAGGCCTTGCCGAACCTCGCCGCGAGCATCACCAGCAACGCGTGCTTAGCATCCACAGGCTTGTCACTCACCGTCGGAATCGACACTGATGCAGGGTTGAATGACATGCCCACGGCACCAGGAGCAGAAGCCATGGTCGGGCGAGCAAGAGAGACGCCCGCGAACGACTCATAACCGCTCACGCTGTCGTCCAGCCACTTGCGCGCATCAGCGTCGCTCTTGAAGCGAACCTGCGTAGCAAGAAGCAGAGAGTGAGCCAGGACACTTTCCATGCATCCAGCACCCAGACCCTTCTCAGCGCTCAGGTACTCCTTGATGCTCGACATCGTAAAGCCACCCGGCATCTTGCTCACTACCACCTTGTTAATCAAATCATACGTCACCTTGCCCAGCGTGTTGTAGCTCGAGAACTTGGAAGCCAACTCCTTCAGCGGCACCTCACCAGCACCCTCGGGCACACCACTACCGAACTCCTTCTCGAGGTCGCCAAGAATCTCATTCTGCACAGCAGACTTGCCGGCACAAAGCGTCTTGACATCCGTGTCCTCCTTAATCTCAGCGAGATCCTTGTTGAGACGGACGGCAAGAAGCACACGCAGGATGTGCAGAGCCGCCACTGGGGCGTCTGCCGCCGCCGCAGAAGCGGGGGCAGGAGTGGGGGCAGTCACAGGAGCAGACTGCACCTGCGGAATAGGAGCTGCAGCAACCGGAGCCGGAGCCGCAGCAACAGCCACAGCGGCCCCTCCTTCGGAGCAGCAGCGGCAGCAGCCTTTGCCACCTTTGCAGCAGCCTCAGCAGCAGCCTCGGCAGCCACAGCACGAGCGTACTCGGACGCCGAGATATTCGAGTTTTCTTCCTCGAAGTGAACGACCTCGCGGTCACGCTGGTACCACAGGATCTCGCGCGACACGTTAGGGAAGTCGCCAACTTGCAGCGTGCGCAACGCCATGTTCGTCAACGTCGGAGCAGGACCAATCTCCACGAAGCGGCGAACACCACCCTCCGAGAACAAGAGCGCCTGCGTCTTGGTCCACTGAACAGGAGAGGCAAACTGGTAGGCCAGTAATTCAACAACCAGTAGGTGCGCAAGCTGAGCCTTCGTGGTCAACTCCCACTGCATCGGATCCAGAACCTCGGCCAAGTACGGACTTTTCGTCGCCGCGTAAACCTCTTCGAAATACGAACGCTTAAGAGAGAATGGAGTGGCCACCAAGTTGGGAATGTAGCGGCCCACCAGACGTGACAGCTGGCGTTCCAGCACCTGCGGATCGAATTTGGTGCGAAGCAGCGTACGGAACGACGGAACCCCGCCAAGCAGCTCGCGCGAATGGAAGGGCACATCAATGCCCACGAGCGGGATCGTCGCCAGGCCTCTCGCCACGGTAAATAGCCGGCCATTTTGCACGCACTTCTCCTTGCGAGCCTGAGCCTGCGCTAGCGACTCAGCAATGACCTTCTCCACATCCGCAGTCTCGGTCGACTTCAGCGTCTTAAAAGCAGACAAGGCCAGTGACAGCGTCTCCAAGTTCACGTTCTCACCGGCAACTACATATTGGCGGTCCTGGATGTTGAAGTTCACCACCTGCAGGAGCTTGCCAGAGGCAGCACCGATGCCATCAACAATCTTGTACATTACCTCTTCCGTGAAGTGAGGACCAACACGCGTGGGGTTCGTAGCCACCATGCCGTAGTCAGAACGACCATCCGCGTCACGCTTCACAGCCTTCTGCATGATCAAACCACGCAAGAACACAATTTCCACAACGTCCTCAACAGCCAAGGCGCCAGCAGAAGAGACTAGACCCGCGTATTCACCAAGCGAGTGACCAGCAAAGTAAGCATCATCCGGGATCAACTGCGCGGCCTCAATTTCGGAGAACATAGCCTTCTCGAGAAGAACCAGGGCAGGCTGGCTGAACTGAGTCGCAAACAGCAAACCCTCCGGCGCAGAGAAGCTGAAGGTTTGGGTACGAGAGTTGATCTCCGGCAGAAGCGGCGCAATTTCGCCCGTCGTAGGGTCCTCGCAAGTCAGACTCATGTACTTCTCACGAATCTTGCGGCCCTTCTCACCAAAGTGCACCGTAATGGACTTGGGGTTCTTGCGGACCACTTCGAGAATCGATAAGCCGAACGTGTTACGGAGGTAGGTGTCACCACGGTTCCAAATATCCCGAGCAACGGCAGACTCCTGGTAGCGGTCCATACCCATGCCAACGGCAGCAGAGCCCTGGCCAGTAAACATAAACGCCATCGGCGCCTGCTTAACGACAGCGCGAGCGCTCACCACGCGTTCGCCCGACGCGTTCACAACCTCAACCGACACAACCTTCTTGCCGTTGTCGAGGCCGATGTGACGAGCCTGCATGTACAGCTTGTCGCCCGGGTACACCATGCCATCGAAGTTCACATCGTAGTCCACGACGTTGCTGTCGAGGCCCAGCCCGAAGCTCTGGATCACCAGGTCGCGAACCTTCGTGGCAGTCCACAGGCCGTGCATAATGGGCTTACCCTTCGGAAGGTGACCCAGGATCGCTGCGTACTTGGAACGATGAATCGGGTTCAGGTCGCGAGACGCCACAGCGTACGCCAAAGCACTCGTCGGGACATTGATTTCCAACGGCTTCTCCAACATGTGCGAACCACCGTTCGCGAACATACCACCAGCTTTGGCTTCCTCGGGCTGTACCTGGCGCAGGAACACCACAACAGGACTCTCGTTCACGTAGTTGCTCTTGAAGTCAACCTTGCCGATCTCGACCTTGGATCCCGATTCCTCACGGAACAGAGTGCCAGACACCTCAACAGAGCTCAGTGAACCGATCGAAGCGTACTGCTTCTTAGTCGACAGTTCAAACAAGAGGTGGTCACCAGCGTCCACAGAAGCTTCAACTGACAGATTGAGCCACGACTTGGCCTTAAGAATCTCCACATCTTCCAAACGGCTCGGCTTGAACTCCTCTGTGGACTTGTCAATCGAGAAAGTGGATTCAAAGTCGTCAAACGAACCGCGGATCAAGAACTCACTGTGCAATTCGACGAGGGGCTCAAGCACCTCCACCATTTGCTCGTCCACTGTCTTACGCGAGATAATGGCAACGCCATGCACAATCTTGCCGCTGTCGATGATGCGCAGGCTTCCGACATTCGACGTGCTCACAATATCATCTCCGGCCTGGAACGTAGCAGAAGCCTTACGAGAGGACAGCAGCTTGTACGAGTGCTTCAGGTGCACAAGGTCAAGCAGGTTGCCCTTCACCTCCTTCGTGAACACGGACTGGATCAACGGACGCCACGACACGATGGTCGAGAAGTCAGCAGGGGCGCCCTCTTCTTCGTCGTCCAGGTTCAACGCAGCGCGGTACGCAACAATGTCCTCCTTCGTGATGGAGAACTCAGCCGTGAAGGGAGACAGCACGCTCTGCGTGCACGCAACCTCGCACGACTCCTCTTCCTTGTCCTCAATCGCGACCCAGAAGCGAGCGTAGAACGCCTTCACCTTGTCAATGAAGCCGCTGCCTTCGGCGTGGATCGAGCACGTCAACTCAGGGTGGAATTGGAACGTCATTTCCAACGCAATCACGCCAGCCTTCAGTCCAGTCACCTCGGGGCGCACCTCGTTCACAACCACAGCAATGCTCGTGTCCTTCTTCGTGATTTCAATCACAGGCTCCGTGGTCGCGATGGAACTGTCGAACACGCGAATACCAGCAGCGTCGACCACGTACTTCTGACCCACCTGGGGCACAAGAAGCTGACGGATCGGGTTGGCAAGCCACTTCTTCTCCTCAACAACATGACTCGAAGAGATCACCGCGCTCAGCCAGTCCTTGTCGCTCACCGATGATGCAAGAGCGGCAAGCCACTCATCCACGGACGGCAGCGCGTTCTCCTCCGCAGGCATCAACACCTCGACATTGCTCTCGCTCTCGACGACCTCGACGCCAGCAATGGCCACTCTCTGCTTAGTCGCAGCCGCAGTGACGACAGCGACAGCACCGGACTCCTTGATGACGCCTACAAAACCCTCGGCAATGTCGCCTAGTATCTTCGCAACGGGCTCGTCAACCACCGTGCTGTAACGAACAGCAACAGGACCTTGCAGAATGAACACGCGCTGTGCATCCTGCTCCGGGACACCATCCAGGTCTTCCGAGTACCACAAAGAGTCCTTCTTGAACCACGTCTTAAACTCCGTGTCGATGACGGGCACAAAGTTCACAGGCTTACCACCGGTTCGGCAGAGGTCCAGGAAGAAGTCGCAGTCTGGCACCGAAAGCAGAGTTGTCACGGACTGAGGGTACTTCGCAATGAACGCACTAACCGTAGCCCTCGGGATGGTCTTCAGCTCCGACTGGTCGAACATCTCACCGGCACCATCGCGGCGGAAACGCTCCTCCGTACGCGTCATGAATTTGCTCAAGCGCGTGAAGAAGGTGTCGTGAATCCAGCGCTGCGGCTTGCCCTCGATGTCGATGAACATCAAATCGATCATGCGGGACATCACATCCGAGTACGACATTTCCTCAAGGTCGGCCGAAACGCTCTTGCCCGTCTCGACGTTGCGCTTGCAGCCGAAGTACGGCTTCTGGAAGTCCGCGTTCAGTTTCGCAATGATGTCCTGCTTGTTCAGACGAAGCGCCAGCTCCACCTGCTCGCGAGGGATGGAGAAGTACTTCTCGTCAAACTCCATCCACAGTAGACTGCCGCGATTAGCGACAGTGTGAATCGGTTCGCCTAACTCAGACGTGACAGTGACAACGCCGCCGCACACGCCAGTGTAACTCGTTTCCCACTCCAGCTCCGACTCGATGCCCGGAGTGTCCACAAGCAACTGCTTCACCGCCGGCGCAGTCGCAGCCTCCTTCGCGACCATCACGCGAGAGCCGAGCAGAATGCCGTCCGCAGGCATCTTGTGCAAGTGACCACGAGCCAAGCTCCATCGCCCGTAAGGTACTGCTGCGAGCTCTCCCAGTTGCCAAAGCCAGAGCCCACAACCAGCAACACGTTCTCTACGCGGCGAATCGCAGCATACGTCTCCTCCATCGGCTGGTGGAAGTCCTCAAAGCTGTGGTGGCCACCGGCGCGACCGCCAGTCCACTGGAGCATCACATTCATCGTCGGCATTGCTGTCGCAATCTCCAGAACCGCGTGAATACCATCAACCGAGCCAGGCTTGAAGCAAACCTTATTAATGCCAACAGAATCCAGCTGCGTCATGATCTCGAGGGCGCGCTCCGTCGTTGGGATACCGGCGCCAATCGTAATGCTCTCAATCGGCACACCGCTGCGACGCATACGCAACACCATGGGGAACTGGAACCCCCACTGCTTCGCGTTTAGATACAACATGTTAATCGCAATGCCGACGCCCGGTTTGACCTTCGATACGAGCTCCATCACCGCGTCCTCGAAGATGTTCGGACGCGACAGACCACCCGCAGCAAGCTCACCGTGGAACCCTGCGTTCTGGATAGCTGCCACAAGGTCAATACCTTCCAGACTCGTAGTCGGCGTCATGCCGGCAACCATCACCGGCGGCTTGTTGAATACGCGCGTGAATTTGTTGGACAGCTTGCCTGATTTGGTCAGCTGAGGGCCAAACTTTTTCACCCACGTCGCCTCGCGCGGAGTGAAGCTCGGAGCGGCACCGACAAACTGTTGCAGACCGACAAGTGGAGCATACTTCGTCGTCGACGTCATAACCGGGTGCTTAGCAGTCGCGATGACTACTTCCATACCCAAACCTTCCGCCACCTTGTTGCTGAGCTTGGCCACACCAAGATCCGGTCCAAACTCCAGCACGTGGGTCGCGTTCGCGTGGCGCTCCGCGATCTGAGCCCATGTCGCAGTCCAGTCCACAAGCTGCAGCAACTGCATGTCGATAAGCGCGTCAAGCACATCGTCAACAGTCTGCAGGTTGGTCGCCTCGGCGTTCGTAGCGTACACGGAACCTGCAGCTGGCTGCCCTTGATCTCGCACTTTACGCGCTTCACGTCCTGCACCACCTTGGGTTTGGCAGCAGTAAGAAGTGGTGTGTGGAAAGGGGCCGAAAGCGGCAGAAACGAAAGCGACCCCGTGGGCTTCCGCTGCGAGTGCGGGATGCGGGTCTGATTGGCATCGGGCTTGGCGAACAGGCCCTCGAGGGCCTGCTTCAGCAGTGTGAGGGTCGCGGGGAAGCCCGTCACGTTCATCATGTCCTTGTCGTTAATAAGGGACAGCTGGAGGTCGGGAGACTTGGTTCGTCGCTTAGCCACGTCAATCGCCTTGAGCACGTGCTCCTTGGCCAGTCCCCGCACAGCCAGCATCGGACCGGCGTTCTCAATCTTCTTCCCATCCTGCTTGTATTGCGTCAGTAGCTCCTGGTACGTCTCCTGCGCGCGCAGTCCCTGCCAGAACATGTAGCGGAGGATGGTCACACCGAGCTCGACGAACTCGTCGGCAGTCTTGGCGGCCGAGAAGAGCACGGCGCTCACGACGCCCTGGCTGTGGCCCACGGCCGTGGTGGAGCTCTTGACCACACTCGTGGGTCACGCCCGAGGTCTCGAGGAAGTGGAGGTAGTTGCGCACTGCGTGAGCACCAGCAGGGGCATACT
>JAAVTI010000703.1:0-15205 GCA_011947335.1 Phytophthora constricta
CGCCTGGCTTACGCCCACTATGGTCGGCAGTCTGTCGCGGCTGACGCTGTTTACGCTTGGCAAGTAGCTGAAACATTTTCTCTTGTTCAAGCGCGTTGTCTTTCACAAGTTGGTAGAGTTTCATCTCGCCCGTCGTGCTCGAAGCATCGACGAGACGGTGATGTTCCTCGATGCTGTCGCGCAGTGCCGCCGGTTCGAGGTGCCGTTTAATTAAGTTGCACTTCTCTTTGGTTCCTGCTTTGGTAGAAAAAGTGCTCGTTAATCCATGCTCCATGATGATCTCATTGCACTTCATGAAATAGTTGATGACTCGCGCTTTCACATCGGGCTCGCCCAGGTCCATCTTCAACTCCTTCTCAAAGTTCGAGTCAACGTTAACGATTGTATCGTTCATCATGTTGCCAATAATCTTATCGAGTTCAGCAACGAAGCGTTCATCCGTAACTGTCTCGACAGTCGTTCTCCACTCGAATTTTGCAGAGTGTATATGTTGTATCCGCACTTGTTAAGTTGATAGCAAAAAGCAGAATGACTGAAATTGAAAGCTTAGAAAAGAAAGAGTGCGCACTACCGTAGCTACCGGTGAGCCCTTGTTGGTCCACAGTAGTGTCACGTGCAAGCAGTAGTCCAATGTACAATCAAACTGGCGGGATGCCTCATCCTGCCATGCCTAACCGTAGGCTACACATCCAGTGCCGACATGGCTGGCCAGTCCTGCTCCAGGACGGCCACACGACCCGGTACGCATGACGTTCGCTGTCTACGGCTACTTGAAGTTGCACCTGCTGGCAGTGGGCTTCAACCACGCTGCCAGTCGGATGCAGGAGCCAGCCGGTGACAACAGTATCCAACAACTTCCAGTCGAACACGTTTCTGACGCTCCTCAACGCCTTCGCCTTGTCTTCGCCCGTTGTAGCACAACGAGCTTCCATTGCATCCTCGTACTCACGTCTGTCTCGCTTCTATTTAGCCAAAGCCGAGTGAGAGGCGTCCCTAACGTACGGTGGTACGAGAAACGACTATGTAACCGGGATAACAGCAGCGATGTTGCTGTCCGTTGCGGTCACACTCCCGTTCATCGTTGCATCAGCGGCAGTCGATTCGTCCGTCGTAGTCGCGCGGATGGCGTGGTTGACTTGGTCCGTCGTCCGCTGCGTGTCCTCATCGTTTACACGAGTGACTAAAGTTAAATTTGTGAAGTGCTCATAACTTGGGAGCTGGATTTCCCAGCAAATCTCAACGTGTATTGTTGACTAGGTTGCGAAATGCACAGTGAACTAAACTCTTGTTCTGTAGCTCTAGTCCGCGAGCGCTCTCTCCTGTCACCTTGGCAGTCCAGGGAGAGCCGTCCTTGCAATCAACCTGGCTGCATGTTGAAGCGCAACCCAACCAGGATATTGACCTAGCGTGCCTTCCTTCTTCGTGGCTGCGGGTTGTAATCCTGCCGGGATCTGGTTAAGTATGATGCGAGCAACCCTCGCATCAACAATGCCAGCGAGGGTTGGAGGAGCTGACTCCTGATGCGATTTGTTGCCGTGCCATCATCACAGTTCCTCGTGAAGACGTACTCCAAGAAAGTTCGAGGCTAGGGCGGATGGAGGCTCAGGTAGCGTGAATCGTTTTCTCTCAAGTACGGTTCCACAAGCAGGCACTTAACGCGACTAACTTTGTCAAGGAGTCCAAATTGAGTTGAGACGCACAAAGTTTGCGAAAAGTTCGCTTCGTGATCGTTCAGAGCAAAAATATCCAGAGCTTTCTGGGCAACGCACGGCATTAGTCATCAGTAGTCTGGTGATCATCGAGCTTGTTAGCGAGGGTAACGAGGGTGCGATGTATGGGCTCATGACAACCATCTCGGGTATTTCATCACCCTTCGCGACGTCCCTCACTGTGATCATCGACAACCCGTTCAACATCACCAACGATCGAGTGCAGGAGGACGACTACTCGGTCCGGATGGACATCACCTACACGATGATCATTGCGTACGCGGCGACTGTTGTGTCCTGGGTCTTTGCTACTGCTGCCCAAGCAAAGCGGGAGACCCAAGAGCTCCTGCGCACTGGCGGCTCGAGCAAGCTTCTCGGCGGGATTACGGTCTTCTATTTGTCCTTTTCGCTTGTGTGGTCCGTTATGGTCAATATCATGGCAAACTTTGACAGCACTTCGTGCCTCGTCATCGCGGGCGGCGACGGATGCTAACATGTAACGTACTTGTACAACTTGTACTGTACTAGTAGTTCGCAGTGCACGGATAAGACGAAGCTGCTACTGCTTTCTACCGACAAGATTGAAAATGCAAATCGATGCAGTTGTATTCATTCATCCACGTTCATAATGCAATTTGTACAACATGTAAGTATGATGGTTGCTTGCTTACTCCTGCTCGAAGTTTGCAACGGCCTGGGAAACAGCGAAGTCGCCCGAGTGGCTAATTGACACGCTCAGTTTTGACAGGCCGAGGCGGTTGAACACCTGCAGCGGGTAGCCCGACAACAGAACGGACGGCGCGCCTGAGGCCGTCATGAAAATCTCGATCTCGCGCAGCGGGGCACCGGCACCCTTCCACACGTTAGGCTCCGTCGGGGCAGCGCTCGAGATCGCCTTGATCACAGCCTCCTTGGCAGCCCAACGGCCCGCAAAGCTCGCGGCCGGGTGAGGCGCGCTGTAGCAGTACGCCATCTCCTGGTCCGTAAAGTTGCGGCGGATAAAGTCCTCGCGGCCATTCAGATTCTCGAACGTAGCCACGGGCTCGACGTCCACGCCCATGCCCATGTTCTTGGAGGCCAAGCCGAGGTCAGTCGCCGCTTGGTTGATGGCAGTCAACAGCGTCGACGACGAGGCAGCCGTGTGCTCACCCGAAGCCTTCTTCGAGGAAGCAGCAGCCGCTTCAGCAGCAGCCTTGGCCTTCTTCGCACGCTTTTCAGCGCGCAGGCGGCGGCTTTCGTTCGCGGCGAGCGAGTCCGCGCCTCCAAAGCGCCACGTCTTGGACGTCGGGTCGTACTCAGCACGAGCCGTCGGGTCCAGGTACACGTTGCTCTCCTGGGCCGACGAGTATGGTGCCTCGTTCTTTACCTGAATGTGCAGCTGCTTTCCAGTCACAACATTCTGAGAGTGCGTGTTCATCTTGATCAGACGCTTCTCACGGCGAACCGAGTAGTGCTCGAAATCTGCAGCAGGCAGAGTTGACAGCAGGTAGTCCGGGTGTACCAGCAGCACCTCGCCACCAGCCTGACCGAAGCCGAAGCTCTTCATCACTACAGCCTTAACGCCGACGGTCTGGAAACTACGGTTCGGATACACCAGGTAGTCGTACTTACGTAGCGTCTGGCACGTGTTGTCCAGTTGACGGTTGCCCGGGATCACACCCGTGTTCAGAACCTGCAGCAGACCGTTAAACATCCATGCAGCAGCGGCACCCTTCGGGTGACCCGTCAGGTTCTTCTGGCAGATCACAGGAAGCGGGTTGCCCGGAGAACGACCAAGATGGGCCAGCTGCTTGTGGGTCACCTCGCTCTCGTTCTTGTCGTTCGCATTTGTGCCAGTACCGTGGAAGCTCGCCGCACCCAGGTCGTCAATGTCCAGGTTCCACACGCTCAGCGCGCCGCGAAGAGGAGCAATGTCGGTACGCCCGTGGTAGAACTGATCGCCCCACATGGACTGCGCGGACTGCACCTTGCGCACCTTCATCTCATCCAAGAACGCAACGCGAGACTCGTCTTCACCGATCAACCCCTTCTCACGCACGTACCACTTCTCAATGCTCTCTAGCTCGTCGTCGAACTGGCGGCGACGGTACTCCACATCCAGCAGCGGAGACGGCTTAGCGTTGTCCGCAGCAGCCTCGCGCGCAGTGGTCAAGATGCCCTGACCAGGAGCCGGCACAGAGCGCCCATTCTTGTCAGTTGCCGTGTTCGTCAGGGCAACAATACCATAGATCGGCAGACCCATCTCTAGCGCAAGCTGCGCGTCCATCAGCAACTGCATACCAGCGCCGTGACTCTCCATGAAGCCACCACGAGTGGTCGAGCACGGACGGCACATTTCCTTCGGCTCGCGACCCATGCTGGTTTCCTTCACCGAGTCGCTCGTCGCCTTCATCTGCGCGAACTCGTACGCACCTTCCTCACCGAAGTCATCGTAGCCACCAACAATGACGACACGAGCCTTGCCGCTCTTAATGGTCTCTGCACCAATGTCCACTGACTCCGCCGCCGTGGCGCAAGCACCCACGGGCGTCTTGATCGGGCCAGACGAACTCAACAGCAGCATGTTCACCCAGGCAGGAGGCGTGTTGATGAATACTCCTGCAGCGTGTCACTTGGAGCAGGCTTGCCAAGCACGCGGTTCTTGTAGATGCGCGTGAAGGCGCGCATGCCACCCATACCACCTCCCGATGTGTTACCGATCTCCGAAACGTGCACGTACTGGTAGAATTCGTACGGGTCTGTCACACCGGCAGCAACAAACGTGTCCATTACTGAAGCCATCACGTAGAGTGTGATAGGGTCCACCGCGTCAGCCAGGTCCTTCGACAGGCCCAGACGCTCGATGCTCCACCCAGTCGGGATCTGACCAGCGACGAAGCGGTCGAACGAAAGTGCACGAGGAATGTTTAGAACAGAGCCCTTGCGCAGACGGATCATCCAGGCGCCTGAAGGGTTCTGGAAAATATCCACGTTGTCCTTGCCCAGCTCCTTGCGGAACTCAAGGGCCTCCTCGCGGTCAGCCACCTCGATGGGAGACATCTTCTTGTCGATAGCCACCTGATGAGGGCCATCTTGTTCTTTGGGTCGTAGCCATCGAACAGCTCAGGCTCCACAACACGAATACCGGAATGCTTCAGGATCTCCTCTTCGTAGCGAGGCTTCACCTGGTGGTCCGGCACGATCTCCTTCGTATTGGCGTCCACCCAGTTGCCCTTTTCGAACACGATGTGGCCCGTCAGCCACGCCAGCTCAATGCAGCCCTCGAGCGAGAACTCACCGTACGACTCCATCTCCCAGCGAGTACGCGCGTTACCGTACGGGCTCACTTCACCGAAGCCGGCCACAACAACAACCTGGCGCAGATCCAGCATGTCTCGCAGCAACGTCTGCTTCTTTGAGGCAGCAAGCTCAGCAACGCACGTGAGCTTGGGGAACGTGTCGCAGTAGTAACCCGACATGTTCGCGCGGGGCACAAACTTCTTCGAGCTAGAAGAGCTCGACTGCTGCTTCGACGGCAACGCCAACATCTTCTTGTCGTTCTCCAGCGCAGCGTGAACGGACGCCTGGAGCTTCGCCTTTTCATGATGCCAGCGCGGATATAGTCCACCTGGTCCTTCAAGTCGCTCACCTGAGCCATGCCACCCGTTAGGTCAGCGAAAATCGGCGACTCAGCGGCACGGTCCACGATGCTCGGGTGCATCAGGGCGCTGAGGTTGAACCCCATTTCTGAGGTGCTGAACGTGCGCATGCCCATCTTTTCCACTCCAGCAGCCACAACGTTGTTGCCCGACATGAGACCCGTGCCACGAGTCCAGCCAATGATGGCGCCAACGATCGAAAGCTGGTCATCCCAGCCCTCCGAGTACCATTTGTTCGTGACACTCTCCACACCCAGCTTCGACTCGGCATACAGACCGTCGCCGCCGAAGTTACCGTGGTTCGGAGACATCGGCAGAATCACAAGCGCCGGACGAGTCGTGATGTCGCGGGCCTTCTTCGCTGTGACCACCTCACCCAGTAAACGCATGGTGTTCGTCAGCATGATTCGGTGAGCCAGCTCTGAGCGCGAGTCAATGTCCGTGATGGTGCGGCCCACCTCCGACAGCGCAGCGAACGGAATCACGAAGTCCAGGTCCAACTTGTGCACATTGTAAATGTGCGCCACCAGACTCTGCACGTCCACCTTGGACGCCTGGTTGAACGGAAGCACAATCAGGCGGCTGCCGCGGCTACCGTGCTGCTCGTAGATCTGGCGGAACAGCGTAGTGGTCTTCATGCTGAAACTACTCGTCGTCACGAACACAGTCGCGCCACCCTCCAGCAGTGCCTTCACGATTTCAGCACCAATAGAGTTCTTGCCGCAACCGGTCAGCAGTGCCACCTTGCCGGCAAACGAGATACCCGTCGAAGCCATCTCGCGCATGCACGACAGCAGCACACAAGTCGACTCGACGTCGTACAGACGAATAGTCGGGTCCACATCGGACGGCTTGCGGACGTGTACATGCGGCAGCACAATCTTCTTCAGGTTCTCGTTCAGGCCGAAGCGCAGCGAGGACGAGCGAGCAACCAGCGAACGCTCGGATTCGCGCTTTGCGCGCTTACGCAGAGAATCACGCAGTGCAGTCAACTTGGCGCCTTCGCAGGAGCCATCTTCTTCGTCTTGGCCGATTGCTTACCAGTAACCCCCGAAGCAGCCTCCTCCTCCTCCTCTTCGTCCACGTCACTGTCCAGCTCATCGCTGCTCATGCTGCCGTTGTCGTTCAGAGTCGACTCAAATCCGACAGCACTCGTCATTCCAGCCGTGACATCAGCACCGGCCACCTTGCCAGTCTCGATCGCGTCGTTGTACTCCAACCCGCGAGCAACTTCATCAACATAGGTAATGGAGTCGGCAACACCCTCACGAGGCACCTCCGAGTACTTGAGCTCACCGTTGTCTAGAATACGAAGCTGCGGCTGCGTCGGCTTGAAGATCTGCATATTCACGGGGTTCGTATGCAGCCACTCCTCCATCTGCTCGACAAGCAGCTGAATTGCCTGCGCCAGCTCCCGACCGCTCTCTTGCTCAGCACGCGACACGAAGAACTGCGTGCACTGCAGCAGCTCCGGCGTTGCACGGTTGCACAAGTACGGCTTGAACCACTCAAGTGGTGGCAGCGCCGACTCGTCCGTGATCGTGTCCACATTCTTGTTGATGTAGCGGCTCATGGCCTCGAAGTGCGTGTTCAGGCCTTCGTTCACAGCCAACTTCGGGCTTGGGGCTTGGCCCTTCGCCGCCGCAGCGGTGCGGTAGTACAACTCCATCGCATCCTGGACCGCCCAGTTCCAATAGCTATCGTACTGACGCTCCTTATTTGCATCAAACTTGCTAGCAATACCGGCGCCGTAGAACTCGCCGTGCTCCATCACCCACTGCGACACCGACGACTCGAGGTCCTCGCGGAGGTCCACCTCCGTTTCGATCTTGCGGTGCCAATCGAGCTGGTCGTCGCCCAGATACGAGTTCAGCGCATCCACCTGGTCCGCAATCATGGTCTTCAGACGCTTCTCGAAGTCGCTCGGCAGCGAGCTCGACTGCATCATCGGCTGACCCATGGCGGGCCCGGCCATCATACCACCAAGCTTTGACAGGTATGGGATATCAATACCGGCAAACTTTGCGTAGTCGTCCACCACATCGTCCAGCCACTTCTTCGCCGTAGCCTCGTCCGAAAGACGCTGCTTCGGGTTCTGTGTCAGACCGTGCAGCAGAACGCTTTCGATGCGTCCGCTAGGTAGGTAGCGCTCGCTCGACAGGTACTCCTTAATGGCCGACAGACCGAAACCGCCAGGCATCTTGCTCGCCAGCATCTTAGCGATCAGCGCACTGGTCACCTTGCCCGGAGAAGCGTAGTCGGGGAACTTGCCCGCAAGCTCCACCAGCTTCATATCCGCCGCGTCATCAGGGCCAGAGCCAAACTCCTTCTCCAAATCACCAACAATCTCGTTTTGCACAGCCGACTTGCCAGCCGACAACTCCTTGATGCTCGCCGTCTCCGGCACTTCGCTGAAGGCCTTGCCGAACCTCGCCGCGAGCATCACCAGCAACGCGTGCTTAGGATCCACAGGCTTGTCACTCACCGTCGGAATCGACACTGATGCAGGGTTGAATGACATGCCCACGGCACCAGGAGCAGAAGCCATGGTCGGGCGAGCAAGAGAGACGCCCGCGAACGACTCATAACCGCTCACGCTGTCGTCCAGCCACTTGCGCGCATCAGCGTCGCTCTTGAAGCGAACCTGCGTAGCAAGAAGCAGAGAGTGAGCCAGGACACTTTCCATGCATCCAGCACCCAGACCCTTCTCAGCACTCAGGTACTCCTTGATGCTCGACATCGTAAAGCCACCCGGCATCTTGCTCACTACCACCTTGTTAATCAAATCATACGTCACCTTGCCCAGCGTGTTGTAGCTCGAGAACTTGGAAGCCAACTCCTTCAGCGGCACCTCACCAGCACCCTCGGGCACACCACTACCGAACTCCTTCTCGAGGTCGCCAAGAATCTCATTCTGCACAGCAGACTTGCCGGCACAAAGCGTCTTGACATCCGTGTCCTCCTTAATCTCAGCGAGATCCTTGTTGAGACGGACGGCAAGAAGCACACGCAGGATGTGCAGAGCCGCCACTGGGGCGTCTGCCGCCGCCGCAGAAGCGGGGGCAGGAGTGGGGGCAGTCACAGGAGCAGACTGCACCTGCGGAATAGGAGCTGCAGCAACCGGAGCCGGAGCCGCAGCAACAGCCACAGCGGCCCCCTCCTTCGGAGCAGCAGCGGCAGCAGCCTTTGCCACCTTTGCAGCAGCCTCAGCAGCAGCCTCGGCAGCCACAGCACGAGCGTACTCGGACGCCGAGATATTCGAGTTTTCTTCCTCGAAGTGAACGACCTCGCGGTCACGCTGGTACCACAGGATCTCGCGCGACACGTTAGGAAAGTCGCCAACTTGCAGCGTGCGCAGCGCCATGTTCGTCAACGTCGGAGCAGGACCAATCTCCACGAAGCGGCGAACACCACCTCCGAGAACAAGAGCGCCTGCGTCTTGGTCCACTGAACAGGAGAGGCAAACTGGTAGGCCAGCAATTCCACCACCAGCAGATGCGCAAGCTGAGCCTTCGTGGTCAACTCCCACTGCATCGGCTCCAGAACCTCAGCCAGGTACGGACTTTCGTCGCCGCGTAAACCTCTTCGAAGTACGAGCGCTTAAGAGAGAATGGAGTGGCCACCAAGTTGGGAATGTAGCGGTCCACCAGACGTGACAGCTGGCGTTCCAGCACCTGCGGATCGAATTTGGTGCGAAGCAGCGTACGGAACGACGGAACGCCGCCAAGCAGCTCACGCGAGTGGAACGGCACATCAATGCCCACGAGCGGGATCGTCGCCAGGCCTCTCGCCAGAGTAAACGGCCGGCCATTCTGCACGCACTTCTCCTGGCGAGCCTGAGCCTGCGCCAGCGACTCAGCAATGACTGTCTCCACATCCGCAGTCTCGGTCGACGTCAGCGTCTTGAAAGCAGACAAGGCCAGTGACAGCGTCTCCAAGTTCACGTTCTCACCGGCAACCACATACTGGCGGTCCTGGATGTTGAAGTTCACCACCTGCAAGAGCTTGCTAGAAGCAGCACCAATGCCATCAACAATCTTGTACATTACCTCTTCCGTGAAGTGAGGGCCAACACGCGTGGGGTTCGTAGCCACCATGCCGTAGTCAGAACGACCCTCCGCATCACGCTTCACAGCTTTCTGCATGATTAAACCGCGCAAGAATACCACCTCCACAACGTCCTCAACAGCCAAGGCGCCAGCAAAAGAGCTCAAACCAGCGTACTCGCCAAGCGAGTGACCAGCGAAGTGAGCATCATCAGGGATCAACTGCGCAGCCTCAATTTCGGAGAACATAGCCTTCTCGAGAAGAACCAGGGCAGGCTGGCTGAACTGAGTCGCAAACAGCAAACCTTCCGGAGCAGAGAAGCTGAAGTTCTGGGTACGAGAGTTGATCTCCGGCAGCAGCGGCGCAATTTCGCCCGTCGCAGGGTCCTCGCAAGTCAGACTCATATACTTCTCACGAATCTTGCGGCCCTTCTTGCCACCAAAGTGCACAGTAATGGACTTGGGGTTCTTGCGGACCATCTCGAGGATCGAGAAGCCGAACGTGCTACGGAGGTGAGTGTCACCACGGTTCCAAATCTCACGAGCAACGGCAGACTCCTGGTAGCGGTCCATACCCATGCCAACGGCGGCAGAGCCCTGACCAGTAAACACAAATGCCATCGGCGCCTGCTTAACGACAGCGCGAGCGCTCACCACGCGTTCGCCTGACGCGTTCACGACCTCAACCGACACAACCTTCTTGCCGTTGTCGAGGCCGATGTGACGAGCCTGCATGTACAGCTTGTCACCCGGGTACACCATGCCATCGAAGTTCACATCGTAGTCCACGACGTTGCTGTCGAGGCCAAGCCCGAAGCTCTGGATCACCAGGTCGCGAACCTTCGTGGCAGTCCACAGGCCGTGCATAATGGGCTTACCCTTCGGAAGGTGACCCAGGATCGCTGCGTACTTGGAACGATGAATCGGGTTCAGGTCGCGAGACGCCACAGCGTACGCCAAAGCGCTCGTCGGGACATTGATTTCCAACGGCTTCTCCAACATGTGCGAACCACCGTTCGCGAACATACCACCAGCTTTGGCTTCCTCGGGTTGTACCTGGCGCAGGAAGGCCACAACAGGGCTCTCGTTCACGTCGTTGCTCTTGAAGTCAACCTTGCCGATCTCAACCTTAGATCCCGCTTCCTCACGGAACAGAGTGCCAGACACCTCAACAGAGCTCAGTGAACCGATCGAAGCGTACTGCTTCTTAGTCGACAGTTCAAACAAGAGGTGGTCACCAGCGTCCACAGAAGCTTCAGCTGACAGATTGAGCCACGACTTGGCCTTAAGAATCTCCACATCTTCCAAACGGCTCGGCTTGAACTCCTCTGTGGACTTGTCAATCGAGAAAGTGGATTCAAAGTCGTCAAACGAACCGCGGATCAAGAACTCACTGTGCAACTCGACGAGGGGCTCAAGCACCTCCACCATTTGCTCGTCCACTGTCTTACGCGAGATAATGGCAACGCCATGCACAATCTTGCCGCTGTCGATGATGCGCAGGCTTCCGACATTCGACGTGCTCACAATATCATCTCCGGCCTGGAACGTAGCAGAAGCCTTACGAGAGGACAGCAGCTTGTACGAGTGCTTCAGGTGCACAAGGTCAAGCAGGTTGCCCTTCACCTCCTTCGTGAACACGGACTGGATCAACGGACGCCACGACACGATGGTCGAGAAGTCAGCAGGGGCGCCCTCTTCTTCGTCGTCCAGGTTCAACGCAGCGCGGTACGCAACAATGTCCTCCTTCGTGATGGCGAACTCAGCCGTGAAGGGAGACAGCACGCTCTGCGTGCACGCAACCTCGCACGACTCCTCTTCCTTGTCCTCAATCGCGACCCAGAAGCGAGCGTAGAACGCCTTCACCTTGTCAATGAAGCCGCTGCCTTCGGCGTGGACCGAGCACGTCAACTCAGGGTGGTATTGGAACGTCATTTCCAACGCAATCACGCCAGCCTTCAGTCCAGTCACCGCGGGGCGCACCTCGTTCACAACCACAGCAATGCTCGTGTCCTTCTTCGTGATTTCAATCACAGGCTCCGTGGTCGCGATGGAGCTGTCGAACACGCGAACACCAGCAGCGTCGACCACGTACTTCTGACCCACCTGGGGCACAAGAAGCTGACGGATCGGGTTGGCAAGCCACTTCTTCTCCTCAACAACATGACTCGAAGAGATCACCGCGCTCAGCCAGTCCTTGTCGCTCACCGATGATGCAAGAGCGGCAAGCCACTCATCCGCAGACGGCAGCGCGTTCTCCTCCGCAGGCATCAACACCTCGACATTGCTCTCGCTCTCGACGACCTCGACGCCAGCAATGGCCACTCTCTGCTTATTCGCAGCCACAGTGACGGCAGCGACAGCACCGGACTCCTTGATGACGCCAACAAAACCCTCGGCAATGTCGCCTAGTATCTTCGCAACGGGCTCGTCAACCACCGTGCTGTAACGAACAGCAACAGGACCTTGCAGAATGAACACGCGCTGCGCATCCTGCTCCGGGACACCATCCAGGTCTTCCGAGTACCACAGAGAGTCCTTCTTGAACCACGTCTTAAACTCCGTGTCGATGACGGGCACAAAGTTCACAGGCTTACCACCGGTTCGGCAGAGGTCCAGGAAGAAGTCGCAGTCTGGCACCGAAAGCAGAGTTGTCACGGACTGAGGGTACTTCGCAATGAACGCACTAACCGTAGCCCTCGGGATGGTCTTCAGCTCCGACTGGTCGAACATCTCACCGGCACCATCGCGGCGGAAACGCTCCTCCGTACGCGTCATGAATTTGCTCAAGCGCGTGAAGAAGGTGTCGTGAATCCAGCGCTGCGGCTTGCCCTCGATGTCGATGAACATCAAATCGATCATGCGGGACATCACATCCGAGTACGACATTTCCTCAAGGTCGGCCGAAACGCTCTTGCCCGTCTCGACGTTGCGCTTGCAGCCGAAGTACGGCTTCTGGAAGTCCGCGTTCAGTTTCGCAATGATGTCCTGCTTGTTCAGACGAAGCGCCAGCTCCACCTGCTCGCGAGGGATGGAGAAGTACTTCTCGTCAAACTCCATCCACAGTAGACTGCCGCGATTAGCGACAGTGTGAATCGGTTCGCCTAACTCAGACGTGACAGTGACAACGCCGCCGCACACGCCAGTGTAACTCGTTTCCCACTCCAGCTCCGACTCGATGCCCGGAGTGTCCACAAGCAACTGCTTCACCGCCGGCGCAGTCGCAGCCTCCTTCGCGACCATCACGCGAGAGCCGAGCAGAATGCCGTCCGCAGGCATCTTGTGCAAGTGACCACGAGCCAAGCTCAATCGCCCGTAAGGTACTGCTGCGAGCTCTCCCAGTTGCCAAAGCCAGAGCCCACAACCAGCAACACGTTCTCTACGCGGCGAATCGCAGCATACGTCTCCTCCATCGGCTGGTGGAAGTCCTCAAAGCTGTGGTGGCCACCGGCGCGACCGCCAGTCCACTGGAGCATCACATTCATCGTCGGCATTGCTGTCGCAATCTCCAGAACCGCGTGAATACCATCAACCGAGCCAGGCTTGAAGCAAACCTTATTAATGCCAACAGAATCCAGCTGCGTCATGATCTCGAGGGCGCGCTCCGTCGATTGGGATACCGGCGCCAATCGTAATGCTCTCAATCGGCACACCGCTGCGACGCATACGCAACACCATGGGGAACTGGAACCCCCACTGCTTCGCGTTTAGATACAACATGTTAATCGCAATGCCGACGCCCGGTTTGACCTTCGATACGAGCTCCATCACCGCGTCCTCGAAGATGTTCGGACGCGACAGACCACCCGCAGCAAGCTCACCGTGGAACCCTGCGTTCTGGATAGCTGCCACAAGGTCAATACCTTCCAGACTCGTAGTCGGCGTCATGCCGGCAACCATCACCGGCGGCTTGTTGAATACGCGCGTGAATTTGTTGGACAGCTTGCCTGATTTGGTCAGCTGAGGGCCAAACTTTTTCACCCACGTCGCCTCGCGCGGAGTGAAGCTCGGAGCGGCACCGACAAACTGTTGCAGACCGACAAGTGGAGCATACTTCGTCGTCGACGTCATAACCGGGTGCTTAGCAGTCGCGATGACTACTTCCATACCCAAACCTTCCGCCACCTTGTTGCTGAGCTTGGCCACACCAAGATCCGGTCCAAACTCCAGCACGTGGGTCGCGTTCGCGTGGCGCTCCGCGATCTGAGCCCATGTCGCAGTCCAGTCCACAAGCTGCAGCAACTGCATGTCGATAAGCGCGTCAAGCACATCGTCAACAGTCTGCAGGTTGGTCGCCTCGGCGTTCGTAGCGTACACGGAAACCTGCAGCTGGCTGCCCTTGATCTCGCACTTTACGCGCTTCACGTCCTGCACCACCTTGGGTTTGGCAGCAGTAAGAAGTGGTGTGTGGAAAGGGGCCGAAAGCGGCAGAAACGAAAGCGACCCCGTGGGCTTCCGTTGCGAGTGCGGGATGCGGGTCTGATTGGCATCGGGCTTGGCGAACAGGCCCTCGAGGGCCTGCTTCAGCAGTGTGAGGGTCGCGGGGAAGCCCGTCACGTTCATCATGTCCTTGTCGTTAATAAGGGACAGCTGGAGGTCGGGAGACTTGGTTCGTCGCTTAGCCACGTCAATCGCCTTGAGCACGTGCTCCTTGGCCAGTCCCCGCACAGCCAGCATCGGACCGGCGTTCTCAATCTTCTTCCCATCCTGCTTGTATTGCGTCAGTAGCTCCTGGTACGTCTCCTGCGCGCGCAGTCCCTGCCAGAACATGTAGCGGAGGATGGTCACACCGAGCTCGACGAACTCGTCGGCAGTCTTGGCGGCCGAGAAGAGCACGGCGCTCACGACGCCCTGGCTGTGGCCCACGGCCGTGGTGGAGCTCTTGACCACACTCTCGTGGGTCACGCCCGAGGTCTCGAGGAAGTGGAGGTAGTTGGCGCACTGCGTGAGCACCAGCAGGGGCATACTGAAGAACACGCGGTCCAGCGCCAGGCCGGCGGGGGCGTTGCCCACCTCGAGGCGCTGCAGCCAGCTGTGCACGTCGATCGCAGCCTCAAAGGCCATGGAGGCCCGGGCCTCGTCCGTGCTGGACTCCTCCAGCAGCGCCTGCGCGGCGCTGTCGATGAACGCGCGCGTGGTGCTGCTGTCCGAGGCGGCGTAGAGTCGCTGCAGCTCGCTCCAGTACGAGATGCCCTGGCCACCGAACTCAGGGATGAACGTGAACTTGCCCTCATCCACGGCGGCGGCCAATACGCTCGTACTCACGCTCATCGTCTTTGTGGTGGTCTTGGTCATCTCGGCCATCTTGCAGGTCTGATGTGGTTATGGCAGGCGTTTGTTGAGAGTGGTCTCGCCGTGGTACGTAGCTGGTCAGAAGGGAGGGGGCCTCTTCAGACCGCTCGGGCACGTGCTAGGCGCAGGAGAAAGGGATAATGAGCCTGCTACAGTACCTCGCGTTGCTTCTCCGCCCGCGACCGTGGCGCCGAGCGCCTGACCCTCGCGGGCACCAAGTGGCGGCTCCATTTCCTCGCTCGTGATCGCGACTCTTGGCCCGGGTGACGATTTATCACAATGACAGGCGTCGAGTGCATGTAAGCAAGCCGTTACAAAAGCCAAGTGCAATGTTTCTGAAGTGGGCTAGGGGACGATGGTGGTGAAAATACTTTCTACATGGTATGCAGCCGCTCCGACCGAGGGCGAGGCGCTGTAGTTGCTCAACCCTGAGAGCACACTGCGAGGACGGAGTAATTACACGAGCACGCAGACGTTAAACCGCCCTGACCAACATCGACAATTGCTCTGCTCTCATTTT
>JAAVTI010000704.1:0-149470 GCA_011947335.1 Phytophthora constricta
CGTTCACAACCACAGCAATGCTCGTGTCCTTCTTCGTGATTTCAACCACAGGCTCCGTGGTCGCGATGGAACTGTCGAACACGCGAATACCAGCAGCGTCGACCACGTACTTCTGACCCACCTGGGGCACAAGAAGCTGACGGATCGGGTTGGCAAGCCACTTCTTCTCCTCAACAACATGACTCGAAGAGATCACCGCGCTCAGCCAGTCCTTGTCGCTCACCGATGACGCAAGAGCGGCAAGCCACTCATCCACGGACGGCAGCGCGTTCTCCTCCGCAGGCATCAACACCTCGACATTGCTCTCGCTCTCGACGACCTCGACGCCAGCAATGGCCACTCTCTGCTTAGTCGCAGCCGCAGTGACGACAGCGACAGCACCGGACTCCTTGACGACGCCTACAAAACCCTCGGCAATGTCGCCTAGTATCTTCGCAACGGGCTCGTCAACCACCGTGCTGTAACGAACAGCAACGGGACCTTGCAGAATGAACACGCGCTGTGCATCCTGCTCCGGGACACCATCCAGGTCTTCCGAGTACCACAAAGAGTCCTTCTTGAACCACGTCTTAAACTCCGTGTCGATGACGGGCACAAAGTTCACAGGCTTACCACCGGTTCGGCAGAGGTCCAGGAAGAAGTCGCAGTCTGGCACCGAAAGCAGAGTTGTCACGGACTGAGGGTACTTCGCAATGAACGCACTAACCGTAGCCCTCGGGATGGTCTTCAGCTCCGACTGGTCGAACATCTCACCGGCACCATCGCGGCGGAAACGCTCCTCCGTACGCGTCATGAATTTGCTCAAGCGCGTGAAGAAGGTGTCGTGAATCCAGCGCTGCGGCTTGCCCTCGATGTCGATGAACATCAAATCGATCATGCGGGACATCACATCCGAGTACGACATTTCCTCAAGGTCGGCCGAAACGCTCTTGCCCGTCTCGACGTTGCGCTTGCAGCCGAAGTACGGCTTCTGGAAGTCCGCGTTCAGTTTCGCAATGATGTCCTGCTTGTTCAGACGAAGCGCCAGCTCCACCTGCTCGCGAGGGATGGAGAAGTACTTCTCGTCAAACTCCATCCACAGTAGACTGCCGCGATTAGCGACAGTGTGAATCGGTTCGCCTAACTCAGACGTGACAGTGACAACGCCGCCGCACACGCCAGTGTAACTCGTTTCCCACTCCAGCTCCGACTCGATGCCCGGAGTGTCCACAAGCAACTGCTTCACCGCCGGCGCAGTCGCAGCCTCCTTCGCGACCATCACGCGAGAGCCGAGCAGAATGCCGTCCGCAGGCATCTTGTGCAAGTGACCACGAGCCAAGCTCAATCGCCCGTAAGGTACTGCTGCGAGCTCTCCCAGTTGCCAAAGCCAGAGCCCACAACCAGCAACACGTTCTCTACGCGGCGAATCGCAGCATACGTCTCCTCCATCGGCTGGTGGAAGTCCTCAAAGCTGTGGTGGCCACCGGCGCGACCGCCAGTCCACTGGAGCATCACATTCATCGTCGGCATTGCTGTCGCAATCTCCAGAACCGCGTGAATACCATCAACCGAGCCAGGCTTGAAGCAAACCTTATTAATGCCAACAGAATCCAGCTGCGTCATGATCTCGAGGGCGCGCTCCGTCGTTGGGATACCGGCGCCAATCGTAATGCTCTCAATCGGCACACCGCTGCGACGCATACGCAACACCATGGGGAACTGGAACCCCCACTGCTTCGCGTTTAGATACAACATGTTAATCGCAATGCCGACGCCCGGTTTGACCTTCGATACGAGCTCCATCACCGCGTCCTCGAAGATGTTCGGACGCGACAGACCACCCGCAGCAAGCTCACCGTGGAACCCTGCGTTCTGGATAGCTGCCACAAGGTCAATACCTTCCAGACTCGTAGTCGGCGTCATGCCGGCAACCATCACCGGCGGCTTGTTGAATACGCGCGTGAATTTGTTGGACAGCTTGCCTGATTTGGTCAGCTGAGGGCCAAACTTTTTCACCCACGTCGCCTCGCGCGGAGTGAAGCTCGGAGCGGCACCGACAAACTGTTGCAGACCGACAAGTGGAGCATACTTCGTCGTCGACGTCATAACCGGGTGCTTAGCAGTCGCGATGACTACTTCCATACCCAAACCTTCCGCCACCTTGTTGCTGAGCTTGGCCACACCAAGATCCGGTCCAAACTCCAGCACGTGGGTCGCGTTCGCGTGGCGCTCCGCGATCTGAGCCCATGTCGCAGTCCAGTCCACAAGCTGCAGCAACTGCATGTCGATAAGCGCGTCAAGCACATCGTCAACAGTCTGCAGGTTGGTCGCCTCGGCGTTCGTAGCGTACACGGAAACCTGCAGCTGGCTGCCCTTGATCTCGCACTTTACGCGCTTCACGTCCTGCACCACCTTGGGTTTGGCAGCAGTAAGAAGTGGTGTGTGGAAAGGGGCCGAAAGCGGCAGAAACGAAAGCGACCCCGTGGGCTTCCGTTGCGAGTGCGGGATGCGGGTCTGATTGGCATCGGGCTTGGCGAACAGGCCCTCGAGGGCCTGCTTCAGCAGTGTGAGGGTCGCGGGGAAGCCCGTCACGTTCATCATGTCCTTGTCGTTAATAAGGGACAGCTGGAGGTCGGGAGACTTGGTTCGTCGCTTAGCCACGTCAATCGCCTTGAGCACGTGCTCCTTGGCCAGTCCCCGCACAGCCAGCATCGGACCGGCGTTCTCAATCTTCTTCCCATCCTGCTTGTATTGCGTCAGTAGCTCCTGGTACGTCTCCTGCGCGCGCAGTCCCTGCCAGAACATGTAGCGGAGGATGGTCACACCGAGCTCGACGAACTCGTCGGCAGTCTTGGCGGCCGAGAAGAGCACGGCGCTCACGACGCCCTGGCTGTGGCCCACGGCCGTGGTGGAGCTCTTGACCACACTCTCGTGGGTCACGCCCGAGGTCTCGAGGAAGTGGAGGTAGTTGGCGCACTGCGTGAGCACCAGCAGGGGCATACTGAAGAACACGCGGTCCAGCGCCAGGCCGGCGGGGGCGTTGCCCACCTCGAGGCGCTGCAGCCAGCTGTGCACGTCGATCGCAGCCTCAAAGGCCATGGAGGCCCGGGCCTCGTCCGTGCTGGACTCCTCCAGCAGCGCCTGCGCGGCGCTGTCGATGAACGCGCGCGTGGTGCTGCTGTCCGAGGCGGCGTAGAGTCGCTGCAGCTCGCTCCAGTACGAGATGCCCTGGCCACCGAACTCGGGGATGAACGTGAACTTGCCCTCATCCACGGCGGCGGCCAATACGCTCGTACTCACGCTCATCGTCTTTGTGGTGGTCTTGGTCATCTCGGCCATCTTGCAGGTCTGATGTGGTTATGGCAGGCGTTTGTTGAGAGTGGTCTCGCCGTGGTACGTAGCTGGTCAGAAGGGAGGGGGCCTCTTCAGACCGCTCGGGCACGTGCTAGGCGCAGGAGAAAGGGATAATGAGCCTGCTACAGTACCTCGCGTTGCTTCTCCGCCCGCGACCGTGGCGCCGAGCGCCTGACCCTCGCGGGCACCAAGTGGCGGCTCCATTTCCTCGCTCGTGATCGCGACTCTTGGCCCGGGTGACGATTTATCACAATGACAGGCGTCGAGTGCATGTAAGCAAGCCGTTACAAAAGCCAAGTGCAATGTTTCTGAAGTGGGCTAGGGGACGATGGTGGTGAAAATACTTTCTACATGGTATGCAGCCGCTCCGACCGAGGGCGAGGCGCTGTAGTTGCTCAACCCTGAGAGCACACTGCGAGGACGGAGTAATTGCACACGAGCACGCAGACGTTAAACCGCCCTGACCAACATCGACAATTGCTCTGCTCTCATTTTCTTCGAGGTATGTACACATACAGTAATCTGTCTCAATAGGTAGCACCTGATATGACATATAATATTCCAGAGAAATATAGTAATAAAGGCTTTACAAGCAGAGATAGTCAACAAATCAGGTACATGATCTCACCGGTTTATCAGATTTGACCCGTTACTTATTGAGGAAGATTACTGTACTACTTTCTACAACTGCAAAAATACGTAGAGGCAGGTTACCTTGATGCAGCAAAGTCTGGTGCGTCCTTCACACGGAAGACGTCGTAGTTTGGACGAGGACACGTTTCGATTGAGTTATCTGCTTGGCGTGAAGCTCTGCTTCATATCCGACGGAGCATCTATGATCAGGGAGGGACCCCGAGTGAGCCTGTGACGAAGCCGGCGCAGCGACCTAACTCCCCGTTTACGTACGCTGCCAATCACCAACCGTGATTGCTTAGCCAGCGCCAAAAGACAATCCGTGCGTTGACATTGCGATCGATGTTGTTCACCGATGCGATTCAACTTTGCAGCTCGCCGTGGTAAAACATAGTACTACGTGGACAGCAGATTCGATCGGATGATGATCAGAAAAAGTATCTGCTCGGCGATCCCGCCCGCGTCGTTCGCGTAGTCTGCTGGCGGATGGCACATCTTCGTGCGCGCGCGCCGCGCACGAAGATGTGAGCCTGGGCCGGAAACCCCGGCTTCGCTCGGAGAAAAGAAGTCTACGCTATACATGTACATATGTAGTTGCATTTGGCGCTCGTGATGAGAGCGGCTCGTCGTTGTCTTTTGCTTCGCCTTTGCCTTGCGTGTACCGGTATCTAGGACTCATCTGGAAAGTGTCAACTACACCTGCATTGCGTTTCACTGTGGCGGATCGGGTCCCTTTCAACCTGACAATCGAAGTGTCGAGACCAGCTGGAATGGCTACAAAAGATGTGGTCCACGCCAGTGATCCACACCATGGAAGAGAAGATCAACCATGGTCCATGGTTGATTTTCTCTTCGAACCGACCCCTTCCTTACAACACTCCACAAGTGCCATTTTATGAACATAGACACAAAGAGACACAGTGCACTTGACAGCTTCCTCGCGTTTACAGAATTGTCATCTGAGCCTAACTCTACATTGTCAGCCATGCTCAAAGCTTGCAATCGCTCCACAATCAAGGTGGCTTCTTCATCCACCTTGGAAGTACGCATATCTGCTCACGTCTAGGTCACGATAAAAGTGTGCGATGTAGTGCGAACGTCAGCAGACATCTCAAGATGCTTCAAAACGGCAAGTTTTTCTACGAGTTACGCCTGGCGTTACTTGGCACCGCTGGTTGGCATGCGCAACAAAGGGAAGTGGCAAAAGCGCTGGTGCCGAGCAGCTTTGCGCAAAAACGAATGGTGATGTGGCCACGATTGCTGATTGTCTGCTATAAGGCAGGTAAGAACCGGATTTGAGAGTTAGATACTACAAGTATGGCAGCATCCTTAACGGCGATGGTCACCGTGGTTGATAAGGGACAACGCCACAAATACTAGTCCTTCATGTCAGAATCAGCATTCTACGTTGGATATCGGATAGTCTAGAATAGCAACATGGTAGCGATTTCTAAGAGCAGTATTCTGAGAGAAAGCGCGATGTCCGATTCACGAGGCGGTATCAGCTCGCGGTTGCTAAAATCGTTCGTGCGGCCCAGGCTCTCTCTCCGATGCCGCGCTTTATACGTCCCCACCACTCCTATTTCGCGATTAGCCACAAACCGAAGAAGTATCATACCTCGCACCAACTCCTCCCTACGATCAGCCTCCCTCTCGCCCGCTGGTGACCCCGGCGTGCCCGCGTCGTCTGCTCCGGCTTCTGGAAGAGTGTCCAGTGAGACGGCCTCACGGTCGTTCATGATTCTGCAAGAACTCGAGGCTGAGCGAGTCGCTAAGAGGGCACGCTACCATAACCACCCTCTGACACCCAACTAAGGAGACGAAAACTCCCCTCACCCCATCCTGAACACTCTTCCTATCGTGTGATAGTGGAAAACTATTTCGGTCGCCTGTGTTCGCTTTGAACGTTGTGCTCTGACAAGTTTAGATGGCAAGAACAGAAGTACGAGATATACTTCAGAGCGTGTGTCGCACTGACTGAAACAGGGCGAGAGTTGCGCTCTGTTACTTAGCATACACAGTATGCGCGTAGTGTGGAAGAGTAGACTTAAAGTATGTATGTAAGATAGAAAAACGCGGGTCACGTTTTCTAAAAACAAATACTTAAGACTTTAGATCAAAATAGAAAACGGAATTGAATGGCAGCCCGGCGGGCTGACCTTATCTTTACGCTAAACCCTCTTAAGATGATATCTATTTGCAAAGGTGAGAACATGGTTGGCTCTCACGCATTTGCATGAAATGCATGCACACGATTGGGTGAAATGTGGCCCTTTCAACAAATAGCTGTGCGCCTGAGCGCCCGTCAATAACTTGTGTCGAGATCCCGTAACCGGATGAGGTGACGATTAAGTAACAGTCTGTGATTGGATGAAATTGATGACTGCGCAGTCAGCAAGGCACTTTAGATTAACAAACCAAGTAAGACGCACGTCTACGAGCTGAAGACTGCACTACGAGGAAAGTGGTAAGAGCTATCGCGTTGCTGGGGTCTTCTTAAATGACAACTACTCACAGTTTCTGTTGCGCTTTCTGTGTCGAAATGGAACTGATCGCGCCTCCGGCTTTGTTGCGTGAATTGCCTCGCGAACCCTTCTCAGCGTCGTGACCGCACGCTCTGGTCGCTGTTTATTAACGTGTGTTGGCTCTTTCAGCGGGACATTCGCCATACCCTGCTCGTAGAGGAGTCGACTTCCTTGTGAGACTTTGGCCGATGCATTGAGCTGCAGTATCGACATCCACACCTAATGTAATGTGCCGAACCAAAATGCTCCACTCAGAGAACATCTTTTGATTGCATTTTGCAAAATCGGAATTCTGTAGAGCCCGGAACGGTGGATATTTAGTCACAGGATTGCCCAACCACCACATGCGCCACACTCCAAGTGCATTTAGCTGCGGAAATACAAAATCTTCGGGCAGCCTATGAAAACGCCCGTCGGACTGCCAGTGATAGACAGTGTTGGATGGGTCATGGCGAGGTGGCGAGGTGGCGGCTGCGGTGCAATCTCTCGCGATTTTCACAAACCCGCTTCCAGTAGCAGAGAGCGTATTGTAGCAGCTAGTGTATCACGGGTCACGCTCTCTTTCGCGACGCATTTCTCGTCCAGCAACTTCGCGAAACCTTCCAGGAGCAAATCAGGCAGTTCGTCGCGTGGATGCTTGTGTGGGTGCTCTCTAGCCCGGATCGGGAGGTTCCCTTCTGGTTGTCATCTTGCCTAAAAAGTAGCTGGCTGTCTGCTCGCTACGTGGTCGCGGGAGGGAGGGATTGTGGCGAAATCTGACCGGTGTGAGCAAAACGCGAGTGAGTAGTACGATGAATTTAAACCAACCAGATACCAGGAGCGTCTGTAAGGAGTTTCTCTTACGTTTTCACCAACAAAAGCGTTGACGGCAAGTTGCTAAATGACTGGCTCGATTTAGGTGACGGTCAAAGTTCAATTGTAAGAATTAGTAGGCAATCGCAGACACACATTTTCTTATACTGGTGTTACTATAGTTGGAGAATGATAGTTGCATTGACGGCTCGTAATGTTGGTCGCTAGTGTGTGTGTCCCACATACTAGTGGGTTTGCGTGTATTAGTGTACCCCGGGTACACTATCCTGTGTAGCCCCGCTACAGTATCTGTTATCTGCACAAGAACAACAGGTAAGTCGCTACCGGAGACAAATATAAAATCATACACGACAGCATTTGTATACCATTGCACAAGCCAGCGGGCTGAGGCCATGTTAAATGTTAGCGTCACGGGGGCTCCAATCCACAGTTTCAGCTTACAAGGGACAACTCTATTATGATCCGTACTAGCCGTTTGAGCTTCTTTCAGGAGGGCTCGTACCGTTCCCATTGAATGTCCCGTTTGGTTGTCAGACATTTTGCTGTACAAAATGCTGTGAAGCAATGCTTACAATCGGCTTCGTGACCGCATTGATACTTTTTTGCTTACGGCGGCGACGTCAATACTTTTGTAGGCGATGTGTTTTGCTTTGCTGACCCATTCAGGTTCACCAGTTACTTGCATGCAACGTGAGTTGAACAGATCAATGTCAGCTTGCGTTGGCCTCATTTGTCGTAATCTGCTCAGAGCACTGCACCATGCTGGGTTAAGTTTGCCTCTCTCTCGACTAGTAAACATGCATACGTGCTCAATATTGGTCCATACCATCACGGGTACTTTCTCCGACGGTACCGAATATGCGGTACATGAGACAAAATCAGAGGGATGGACTCGTACTTTAACGAAAGATGAGGGTAGGTCAGAATATAGCATGCATCGATTTGTTACAGCTAGAAGCGTGCAAAAGGGCAAGACTGTTGGTGCATTCACATGCTTTGAAACGGCCTGTGGGAGACGTTAGGAACGAAAAGAAAAAATGCACAGTTTCTAGCAGCAGAGCCATGTGAGCCGCCGCTGGCATATTGAAAAATGTGGGCTGACTCGAGAAATCGGGGCTGCTAAAAGGCACATGCGTAAAAACTCTATTTTTACAGACAGTAATTACGGCGGTAAAAAGCGTGTAATTACGCATACACATGACTGAGTGCTTATATTAGTTGCCCAGCACTGCCTACGCGCTAAATGTTGCTTCATTCGGTCATTCGGGATTTTTGGCACGCTTCTGCTCAAGTCTCGTATCCCTGCTCATGTTGCCCGAACGTCGGATCCGAGCCTAAGGAACTCGGAGGTGCTGGTTCTCTTCCAGCTATGAGCATCAGTGAGAGAGCGTGTGCGGTGTGCTATGTGTGTGACTGAGTGCTACTGGTGGTTTCTGATGCAGAGCTCTCTTGAGTTAAACTTTGTGTCCTAAGCTAGGAGGTTAACATTGTTGTTCCGGAAGGAGGTTAAGCTTTGTGTTCCGTGCTTGGGGGCTAAAATTGTTGTATGAGTGAGATTCTACCATCATATAAGCTTGTAATAGAACATTGTTTGCAGCCCAATCGTTTCTTGTTTTATCCCTCGGTCATGTTTAGCGAGTTGTCCTCCTTTGCTTCGTCTTCGATGTAGGTGCGACGAACAAGATCGTGACGTTCCCATTCAAAGCGAGCAATCAGCGTCTCGTCAACATGCTTTCGTGGCTCCTAGGCCAGCTCCTAGACTGCTTCGAAGAAATTAGCGGAGAAACAATATTCCAACAATTCCAGTGACCGATGAAGAATTCCAGGAGCATAGAGGACAAGCACAGAACTCGCTGAACGGGTGTGCCGCGAGCGGTGACGACCCTGCTTGTGGCACTGTAGGTTGCGATGATTCGGTGATGGAGTCACAGGATGAGGAAGATGCTGTCGTAGCTCAGCGTCCCGAGTGTCATGCGTCCACGATCACCGGTAATTCACTCTATGGCACAGCTGATACAAACAGCTATGATAGCCGACCAGCGCACAACGTGGCGCAACCAGATACTGTTCGTATGAGCTCTCAAGACGAAAATGTCACTCCGGCAATTTCGTGCGTTCCGGACGATCAGCTCATGCAATATCCCAGCGAATTTATTCTCACTGAGCGAACCCATTGTCAACGGCAAACCAGCACTTGTGCAGCATGCACTACAGAAGCATTTCTTGCGCGATACTTGCTCAAATATCCTATCGGTACCATCACCCAGCACACCATGGCTTTAAGGTTCTTGTACTTGTGCGATCAGTGCTAAAACAGGCGAGCCGACGCAATAGGAAACTGACAAGCAGGACGTAATGGACAGCTTGACAGAGTCATTTGAATTAGAAGGCAACCACAACAGTAAGGAAACAGCGATTGAGCGAATTATGAGTGCGGTTGGAGTAGATTCGTCAAACACACAGCTTCCTGTAGGTGCATTGCGATGCCAAAGAATTCTCATTGACGAATACCAGACAAAAGTCCTGATGCAAAGCTGCTTCTCTACATTATTTTCTAATGGATATGGTGGATATCATCCACTCGAAGACAGCGAGTGTCACGAGATTAGAATGCACGATTATGGTTTTGCTGTGTTCTATGCCCACTTAATGAAGTGGCACGACAGACGCTTCATTATCCATGGTAACTTTAATTTTTTTCTTAAACTTGATCCAGTGTAGACAAATTGATGGTCTAGTTCGCCGAGTCTCCGTCACTGACAACCGCACGGAAGCAATAAATAATGCAGGCTGCGGATGAGAGCACAGCTCCCCTCGGGGAGTGGGCAATTTAGCAACTAAAAGAAGAATCAAATGCTGCGATTCAAGTGCTGGATAGCAACACTTGAATCGCAGCATTTGATTCTTCTTTTATATATATCCTAAAGCCGTTTTTCCGAGTCGTTCGCGGTAGTAGACTATATTGGTCAAATGCGCGTGATGATTTAATGGCCATGATTGGAAATCGCGTATTGCCGACAAGGTGGCCTACCTTCTTTTTCACGCCAGGCGCCGCTGACACAATTTGGCCAGATTTCGCCCGTGCAGGCGACCCGTCTCTAACGTTAGATCAAAGCAGGCGCCTCTCCTTTCAGGAGCGAAGGAAATTACTTGACGAAAACCCAGATATTAGCGCCCGCCACTTCAGTACACGATTTCAGAGTTTTTATACGATTTTGTGTGGTAAATCTAAACAATAGGAGAAATCGTCGATCATTTCTGGAGAGTCCAGTTTCGGCAACGTGGATCGCCACACATTCACTGTTTGCTTTGGGTTAAAGACGTTCCTGACGTCCTCAAGTTGTCAGAATCGGAAGAAGGACGTGCAGAGCTTGCTCCATTCGTAGGTAGGCACGTATCAGTTCTTTCAAAGATTTTAGATAATTTGGACTCATGCTCGTGCTCGGCATGCTCCACCAACCGCACAGATGCTACCGATATTCTAGCTTTAAGACCTCCTGCTGTCAAAACTGATGAATGGGAGTGCGATTTGTCAGGGCTCGTACGGCGTGTACAACAGCAGGAATGCTACGCAAATTTGCCCTGCAGAAAGAACGGCGCCGATAGCAGGTTTGGATTTCCTAAACCTCTACAAGAAAAACAGATATCGAGACGAGTGTTGCTTCCGATGGTACACCGTACTTAAAAGTCCACTTGAAACGAGAGGTTTCCAGTATCAAGAACTATTCCCCGCATTTACTTTCTTGCTGGTGGGCAAACATGAACTTGCAGTTGATAGGGAATTCGTATGGCGGAGCTGAATACGCAGGAGCATATATTAGCAAGGCGGGGTCCGATTGTGAGAGCTGTCCAGAGATGTGACCCTAAGCTTTCCTACCACTCGATTCTGAAGCCCGTCGCTAACGCTACACTGTCGGTACGTGAAGTTGGTGCACCTGAGGCCATCTATATTCTGCTTGGAGCTTGCAGATGCATATTAAGTCATGATTCGTAAAGGTGAAAGCACTGCGGCACCATGGAATATTTTACCGTGTACAACCACAAAGTTTTGAGGACCCTGTAGCAATTGCAGACCACTCCGACGGCGATGGAATTTGCATCGATCCAATTGAGCGAGGATACATCGACCGTCCTGCTAATGAATTATTTGAGAACATGAGCTTATCTACGTTTATAGAAGAGTATAAACTAGTTGAGTTTGTATGCGAGCCAGATGGGCGTCCTGATATTTGGAGACGCTTGGATGGAGAAGGATGGATAAAACAACTCAGAAAAGCGGTAGTCATTCAGAAATCGCCCCGAATCCGGCCGTATACGTCGAATCCCAAAATATGTTTTTCAGAGATTTTTCGGTAGCGATTGGTGAGCGATTTACAAGAAAATGACGAGCAGTGTAGCTCGCTTTTTCGAGGAACAAGATAAACATCTAGACGGTGAGCTACAGGAAGAAGAAATGCGAAGCTAGCTCGGCAATATAAATTAGATCTCCAAAAACACTATCACAGTGCGTGCAGCGTAACTTCATTTCCACCGTCGGAGTGCGTTTTCCTTAGCAAGCCGGTGGATGCGGAACCACCAGACCATGAGCAAGTAGATGATGAGACTGCAAGTAGTGGCCACAATGAAAGCATCGAGTGGAAAACACGCCTCAACTACTCCTCTAAAATTGTGGCTAAAGCGCGCGATTTCCTTAGTGCATGCTTGAAGCAATGGATAAAAGAAAAAAGGCAACGCACGCTTGGAAGTGTATTTTGACAGAGCGAGCGAAAACGTTCGCTCTATCAATACCCAATTACAGATAGTGAAAACGCCCTAGCTATCCAGGAGGTGATGCCAGAATCTCAATGAGTTCCGTTTTCGCTAGCCATGCAACAAGCAAGTACGCGGTTCAGAAGCTCTTTGTATCAGTCATCCTGCAAGCCCTTGCAAATGATCATCAATGGCGAAGGCGGCTCAGGTAAGGGCTGGCTGATACCTAATATTGTCAAAGACGTACACAATTTTTCGGCGAATATGATGCAACACGTCGCACATCAAAGCAAGTCTTACTACTTGCCCAGCAGGGCACTGCAGCATTCAACATTAAGGGTGTGACGCTCTGCTCCGCATTAGGGTTTGCATCGCTCTTTAAATCTGCATTCTCTGTTCCGTACAAGTCGTTAGCTGATACCAAAGTGGGACCCACAAAGCTAACGAATATGCAGCAGCAATTCAGAAAAGCGCACTTAGTAATTATCGACGAATTCAGCATGATTTCACGCGGAATGCTCTATTGGATAGACTGTAGAATGAGAGAACTTTGGCCTATTCATTCCGATGAGCTTTTCGGAGGAAGTGATGTGTACTTCACGGGCGACACGGCTCAACTCGAGCCGGTGGTTCCTTTTTACTCTCGATACCACTTGCAAAAAATGACGTCCAGCGACGTGAAGGGATAATATGGATGAATATCGTGAAACTCCGACAGGATTAAAACTTTGAATACCAATGATCAGGCAATCAGATAGTTCTAAGCTCGCAAGCAAGATCTACATCCGCTGCTGGCGAAGTGGTTCTTGTCGTTGAGTTCTTCCCAAAACAGTTCCAGTTGGGGGCCGTATTCCCAAGACCAGTTGTAAGCCCAAAACCAGTATCATTGTCAACCCAAACTAGAGTGGGCCACCTTAGTGTTGTGCAGCACTGTCGCGTAGGTAGCAAGAAGAATAAGTGGCGTTACCGCGCTTTCGCCATAATCCACACCTCTACGCCTTAACTGATCTCACGGCAGCGCATAAGTCGAAGAACCTGTTCTGGCGCTTCTCATCCAGACCTCCTTGCTAGCGTTTAGACGGTGGCAGTGCGTTGCTCTACACTAAGGTGGGCCACTCCAGTTTGGGATGGTACTGGCACTGGTTTTGGGTTTACAACTGGTCTTGGGAAAACGGTCCCCAACTGGTACTGGTTTTGGGAAAAACTCTCTTGTCCTTCGCAAATTGATACAGTAGGGGTTATCACGGTTAGAAAGTAAGTAAGTTTCAGTTGCCAATCGGATCAAACCTTCATTGATCAACCGTGAGGGCGGATGAGGCGTGCAGAAACTTGCGATGTGGTGTAACTGGTAGAAATTAGAGTGGTGCAGAGCGCTCCAACTAGATCAACAGCACAGCAGCGAGTCGCTCGAAAGCACGAAATGACGCCCTTGGTGTTCTGTTCCAGATTGAAGACACAAAATCTAGAAGAGCATACTCCTCTTCAACACTCCACCTTTGTAACCATCTTGGAGCGAGCTGAAAGTGGAAGGCACTCCTTCTGAGCTCGCTGGTTGATGGTCGTGGTCCACCTGTTACTGACCAATCAAATTAAATCTGTATGATCCCTCCGCCCATTTCCGAATTTTTAAAGAAGTGAAGGAGACTGAATCAGGAAACAAGAATAGGCGCAATCGATTCATCGCGAAAAACGATACCAAAACATGTTTTGCTAGGAGATATATTTTTTATGACTGGATGCGCAGCGTACTCAAGACTTCTTGCATCCGAAGACACCTGGAGATCTCCCTCATTCTTATGGTGTGTTCAAATTGCGATTCGTGCTTAGGTTTGTTAGAGCATCTTTTCGTTTGACGCTGGCTCATTAAAGAAAATTTCTTCAATTTCACCTCGGCTACCGTTTTTATTTTTATGATTGTTTTGCTGTATTTTCTTATTTCTTTTTGTCCATTCTCACCCACAGTTGTGCCGCCCACGCCTCGCCGAATAACGATCAAGCTGCGGCCATGGAGCACGTGCCGTCGGACGAGCTCCTGCGGGGCTGGCGCTCCACGAGAAGCTGGCCTACTTCTACTGCACGTACATGCACGAGGAAGAGGTTGACCCGGAGGTGGACGGCGACGCGGTGCGGCGCTGGGAGAAGATCATGGCGTCGCGCCGCAAGTCCCGCGAGCGCGTGTGCATCCTGCTGAACCAGACGGAGAACACGTCGGCCGTCAACGTGCGCACGCTGGACAAAAGCTTCCGCGCCAAGCGGGAGCTGCTGCTTCTCTCGAGGGAACGCTGCGCACGGCGGCGAGCAGCGCCATCTCGCCGTCCTCGGGACAGCGCGGCGTGCTGGCGCAGGTGGAGATCGCACGGGCGAACAACGAGCTGCTGCAGGAATGCGGCGCGCTGACGGTGTTTACGGACCGGCTGCAACGCTCGATCCACGCCTTTCGAGGCCTGAACTTCCAGCATCTCGACTTGGACCAGGTGGACGCGCTGATCAACGACCTGCAGCAGGACATGGTGCTGGTTTACATGCTCATTCTCTTCAATGCACACAAGAAAAACGCGGTGTTTGATCGCCAGCTGATGATGATAGGCATCATGGGACCGTCGTACTCGCTGGTGTCCATTTTGACTGTCTGAGTCAGCTGAATGTGCTGCCGGGGTTCCCGATTAAGAGACTGCTGTTGCTGTTTTACGAGTGGTTCTCTGCGGTAATGGGGGACTTCGACGACCTGACGGCGCTGAAACGACTGCGTCGTGAACATAGTGACATCGACCTGTCCATTCTGAAGGATGATGCCGAGGGTGTTGCACTGCAAGACTTTTAAGCCATACTACGACATGGTGCAGCTGGACCCACAGGATCCGTACTACCTACAGAAGAAGAAGTTTGCTAAGAAGCGCGATACCATTCACAACAAGTACTTACACAAGGCAAACTACGAGCTCAAGTGTGAACAGTCAAGTGAGGCAGACCTGGCAACAAGGCCGCTAGACAAGCTTGACGATGAGTGGGAAGAGCGAGTGGAAAGTCTGTACCAGCTCTTCCTCCCGTGTATGCGTGACTACACCACATTCTTGGGTAACCTCGTAACCCTATCATGTGGTAGCGCGTTGAATGCTCGTGACAAAAAGACGTTCTACTCCCGAAGGCCTTCTAGTGGGGAGCAATACGGCATGGCTGACTTCTCCGCCCCTGGTGGCGAAAACGGAAATGACAATCAGTTCTGGAAATGGATTCTCCGCGAAAAGCGATTGTGCTTGATGTGTCGAATCTGACCATCTTGCTGATCTACAAGCACTTTCGCGCAAGTCACGCGTGCAAGGCGGAGTATTTCATGCAGTTTTTCTTAGAGGCCAACGTACTGGCGACAATGACCAAGTTCATGAATAAGGATATTGCCACATACCTCCAAGTGTCCCGTCAGGACCCTGATGAGGTGAGAAATGGATATTTTGCACTCGAAAAGGAGCTGGAGAAGCGCACTATTCGCTTTGATGAGGATATGAACGAGTATGCTATCCAATCTACTCGAACTATCACCAGCATTTTGCGGATTCTGCAGAAATTGACCAAGAGAAAACCGAACATCATCAAGAATGCTCTTTGCCGAGGGTCTACAATTGTCTGGCTTAAGCGTGTCGTGGCTTTACAAATCCCATTGCCAAGATTGTACGCGCTAAAACTGGTGAAGTCACAAGCGAAATATCTCGGTCACCAGGTTTGTGTTATAGTTATAATTTCTGTCGCATGGTGGAAATTTTCTTCGTAGTGCAGTATGAGAACTGATATGCGGATCGTTTGTTGCTTTGTAGTGGGTCAAAAAGTACACGTGCTTTAGCCTTCTGACCGAGGTGTACCTTCACGTGCGGCCAGAGCTAGACGACGACTGGCTGCACTACGAGGACGAGGACCTGAACAAACCTCCGTCGCAGGATTCTGTGGAGAGAATCATTTTGGAGAGATGCAAGCTTACCATCACAAGCATTACTTTGATTCTCCATTTGGAGGTGGCAAATCGCTACCTGCAGGAGCATCAGCTATCTGTGAAGACCGCAAGGAGCTTTCCTCCGACTTGTTCGTCGCGGATGGCGGGCGCTTGACGAAGATGTACGCAGGCATGAAACTGGACCCAATCAACTTTTGCAAGCAGTACGAGAAGTGGCTTGACGGGAGAACCTCACGCACGAGCCGAAGGCAGACTCGGCGCCCCTCCCAATTCCGTTTTAGTAAAAGACCTAGTGGCGTCTGTGCATGTGCAATTCATTTTGGATGGTCTTGCAAATAAAGGCTAGCATTCCACGCAAACATCCAATTTCATTTATTTTCTGTTTTCTTCTTTTGTACACACAAATACTTAGTTGTCATGCAAGCTGCAGGCGTCGAGTATCTATTGCACGGTGCGCTGCGTCGAAGAGATCTGGTAGACGAGCATCATGGTCGAGAACTTCGCGCGTCGGAAACTGTCGAACTGGTAATGTTGCTCCTCGCAATTCTTAAGCATGTTGGGGCGGTAGTCGAGGAACAGGCAAGACATCCCTGGCTCCTCGGTCGCGCTATTGCTGCTGCAAGCTTCAGCTAGATCGAGCGGAGGCACTTCAGTGGGCGTCTCCGTCTGCGCTTCTGTAGCTATATCGTGGCAACTGCGGCAGTAATATGCGTCTTCGCCGTTTGCATCGAACACTCGCCAGTAGGCAGCGTTCACTATCAGTTGCTTACACTTTGCACACGCTGGTTGCAAGGCAATGACAAATAGTGATTCGCGCGCCGACTTCACCGAGTCAGCAACTCGCTTGCGGAACTTTGCGCCGCAAACACTTGCTGCATATGCTTCCTTTGTAGGCTTCCCTCTCTTGGAGGAGACGAAGCTAGCCGCTCGGCTTCAGCGGGCCAGTAATCGCCGTCAAAATAAGGAGGAAGCTGCTTGCTGACGGTGGTTTCCAAGTGCTCAAACTCACGGGAGTACAGATCGTCGCAAGCAAAAACGATCCCCATCTGTTTACCCTTTTGGCCATGCTCAGGTACCATTGAAGGAGGCGCTCCTTACCAGGGTTTTTCTGGAATGAAGGATGACACCAATAAATAAAATCGCCCCCGCGCGTAGTTGGACAAGCCCAAATATGCGCGTAATGGTACCCGTTGGCTTTGCAGGACGCCAGGTACGATATGAGGATTTGGTGGAACAGACTGGTGCGCACGTGGCGCGGTCGCATGTACACCAGACTATCGATGTACGCGATGTACGTCCGATTCCGGTTAGAGGGCGATTGGCAGTACTTATCGTACTCTTGAACGTACCTGCAACCACGGACAGCAATGGTTAACCAATGTACTACGTAGCATGATGCATGAAAGCTACGTTCAGCGGTAGATGTAGCACGTACATTGAAAAGATGCAAACTTCGACGCCCTTGATCATCTGGAAAACAAAAATGGCCTTCGATGTGTAATCAATAGCTTGTGGGTACTGTTTAGTGATAGGAAGAAGAAAAAGCATCAGTCTCCGAAAGCCAAGTGTGTGATAGATAATATGCATTGGAAAATAGGATCTTACCTCTTGCGATGCTGACCGAAAGTGCTGGCGCACAGTGGGGCTCACGTGACACAAACTCTTAAACGATGAAACCACTTTCACGACGATGGACTGTGCTGCTTCGTGCTCACCGAGATTCTCCAAGTCCTGTCGTACCCACTTCTGCATAAACTGCGACAACTTGCACGACCGGAGGTCTTGACTCTTTACAAAACCGGCCGTGGTGCTCGCAGTCAAAGCATCTAGATCTACGCGCGTCAAATAGTCGAGCACCTTGTCTTCGATGTCCATCTCAAAACCAAGCGCCCGGGTAAACTCCTTCGTGTACGTCTTTCGCTTCAACGCCGGGCTGTGGGACATGATCAGGTCCTGCTCTATCTTCACTGGGAATTCATCGACCGACGTTTCAGTCGGAGACATACCCAGTGCGTCGTTTTTCTCTTCAGCTTCAAGACCATGTAGTCGACACAGCGGACAAGTGTACAGCACCTCCTCCTCTTCGTCGGCGTTCTCACAAGCATTAAATAGCGCACAAATCTGGTGTACCCAGCCGTTGCATTGGTCACACTGTACCCACGGTTCTGTGAGCTCATCCAAGAACTTCGATTTTAGCAAGCACAGCTTCGACATAGTATACGCTGCTGCAGTTGTCATCGTCGACTTTTGCTCGCTCGACGAGGGCGGTGCCTTCAGCGTCAGCACCTTGGGCAGCAAGGCAAAGCACTTTGAGCACCAGTGATAGCGTCCGTCCGGCGTTTTATAGTACACCGCATGCCTCTTGATCCTCTGGTGGCAAGCGCCAGAGCAGACCACGAACGGCGGCTCAAAGTTGATGCACTTCTCGTTGCAAATGCCGCACACGTTGGCCAGGCAGAACGGGCACGAGTGCTCGTCGCGAGCCTTGGCCAGCGTCTCCGCCTTGGTCTTGAAGCGTTTATACTCGGCCTCGAACTCCTTCAGCAGCACCGCAGCCGCCTCGTGCACGATGTGTCCGGGCGGGTTGAACAGGCAGGCGTTGCTAAACACCAGCCGAATGTCCTGCGCGCACTCGTCGGCTGTCTCGTACTCGAGGTTCAGGCACTTGTTCTTGACCAGCGCCAGGTCCATCGGGTGCTTCACCACCTCCAAGTAGTGCGGGATGTTCCACGCCACCGGGTCCACCCGCACGTTGAAGAAGCCGTGGTTGCCGCGGTGGAACATGAGCTTGGACACCACGGCCAGCATGGGCCGCAGGAACAGCTCGCGCCGCACGTCACGCAAGTGCTGCCGGATCTGCTCGGCCGACGCCGCGTTCAGTGGCGACAGCGCAGCGCTCTGGCTGGTGTGGACCACGTGGTCCCGCTGCAGCCAGCTCGCGGGCGCTTGGTCGTCGTCTGCGGCATCTTCGCGCTTGAGCTTCTTCTCGCACGGCCGGTCGCACAGTGCGTGCGCCGCGTCGCTGGCGGCCTCGGCCAGCCCGCGCTTCAGACCGCGAGCGTCGGGCGAGCGGGACGCGGCCTCGTCGTCGGAGGCGGGGCTGGAGGCGGCGTCGCGACGCGCGGAGAGCTCCAGGGCGTGGGGCTCGGCGGAGCCCGAAGATTTCCCACGCTCTTCTTGGTCGTGCTGCGCAGTGTTCAAACCCATGCAGGGCCAGCGAGGGCAGAATGTTGGTTTTACCTTGCGCTCTGTATACCGCGGCGTCTCGAGGACGTGTTGGATCCCTCCGTGGCATGTAAAAGTGTGAGGCGGAAGAAAGCGACGTGATTTCCGTGCGGCAGCGAATGAGGATTAAACCTCGTGTACGAAAGGGCTGCAGTTTCGCAGCGCTAATTACATAACAAATTCAAGACGCTTGATAGTGAGCAGTGCAAAACGTATTTTGCCTCAGCAACTGCAGTTGGAAGAGAAAGATGTCCTCACTACCTCATGTAACACGAACAACCTCAAGAGAGAACCGACTGGTCGAGATAAATTTCTAGAATTCGAAGCCTTTTTTAGGTAACGGATTTTGGCCATACTGAGATCGAGTCAATTGTACAGGCCGGGTTGCTGACAACAAGTGGGTTGGGAAACGACTTGGCAAACAGCGATTGGCTGGAAAGATCGTCTGCTGTAAAAGCAGCCCTCCTTAATCTAGGACTACAGCTCTTCTAAATCTACGCTGGGCTGACAATGCATCGATCTGATTTTCTGCAGACTGCATCCTGACCGCAGCTAGCTACTGAAGCTCACTATGGCTGAGAGCGCGCGCGGCCGCGAGGCCATGCCGTTCGGCGCCGACGCCGAGGTGGAGGCCTTCGGGCAGTCCGAGGCGCTGACCAAGCGCATCGCGCACATCCTGGAGCAGTATCCGGACGGCCCGAGCATCATGAGCGAGCTCATCCAGAACGCCGACGACGCGGGGGCCTCGCGCGTCTGCGTGGTCTACAACCGCTGCACGTACGGGACGGAGACGCTGCTGAGTCCGGAGATGGCCAAGTGGCAGGGCCCAGCGCTGTATTGCGTACGGTTTGTCCTGCATCCTTTAAAGGGTTATTATTGTAGCTTTTCTAATGATTTTCTCGGTTTTTTTAGTACAATGATGCAGAGTTCACTGACGCTGACTTCATCAGTCTGGCGCGCATTGGTCAAGCCAGCAAACTGCAACGCGTCGACGACGGGACGCTTTGGACTCGGGTTCAACTCTGTTTACCACTTTACAGATCTCCCTTCAATCGTGTCTGCCAATTCTATTGGTAAGATACTATCGTAGAATGTGTCTGGCATCATGGGGATCATAGCGACGAAACGCACTAACTGGCTGAAATTTGTGTTGTGATTGGATGGTACTGCAGTCATGTTTGACCCCCATGCTACGCATTTGCCTGGTATTTCAGCAGCGAACCCGGGCATCAAGATCCGGTTCGCCAATGCTGACATTGTGAGGCAGTACCCGGATCAGTTTGCGCCGTTTAAGAACATGTTTGGCTGCGACCTGACGCAGCGCTATAATGGCACGTTATTTCGATTCCCGCTTCGCACGAGCGAGCTTGCAGAAACTAGCGAGATTAAGCATCGAGGCTACTCGGAGCAGGAAATAGTTGATTTATTTAGAAGCTTCCAAGGGGGCATCGCGGACACGATGCTGTTCCTCCGAAATGTTCGTCAAGTGGAAGTGTATCTGCAGTCAGCCATCGACCAACCTCCCGTACTCCTTTACGGTGCAGAGGTGCCGGCAGAAGACCGTGGTGACTCGTGGCGGAAGATTGATCGATTTATGAAGGATGACGGCGCGACAGACAGTTCATCTAGCTCGGCAGGTTTATCTGCAAAAAGGGCGTTTTACGAGCGCCTACGCTCCACTCCAAAGGAAGAACTCCCGTCGGTGACACAGGTGCTGCATATTAAAAGGCGCCAGCGGATAGGACTCCGAGAAGTGTTTCGAAGCTTTGACGCAGATAGTGACATTTCGACTCGAGAGCTTTTGAACAAGGACGCTGAAATGGAGGAAGCAATTGAAGAGTATTTGGTATGCAACCAGATTGGAGGCGGAAGGCCCGGGAGATGGCCTGTGCAGCAGAGAATGAGTTTTTGAAGCTGATTCCTTGGGTCGGTATTGCCAGCCGCATTGATGGAATCGCCATGGAAGGTCGAGCATTTTGCTTCTTGCCGCTTCCTGTTCGTGTAGGGTTACCTGTCCACATCAATGGCTACTTCGAGTTGTCTTCAAATCGACGAGACATATGGCACGGCGACGACATGGCGGGTGATGGCAAGCTGCGATCTGAATGGAATACGAGTGTTTTGGTCGATGCAGTTGCCCCTGCGTATTTAACCTTCCTTCTGGCAGCCAAAGAAATATGCGAGGCAGACCCTTCCAAGTATCTGTCATTCTTCCCAGTAAAACTTCCTGCGAGTCCGTGGAACAGTATCGTGCTCGAGTTGTTTCGCATTATGAAGGACCAGCCAGTATTCTATTCGTCGATGCCACGGACAATATCGAACGGGTATTCAGAAGTCCCAAGACCATCGGTTGCTCCAAACTCCTGCGTTTTGATAGATGACAGTGTCCGCGAGTGGGAAAAGCTAGAGAATGCGCTGAGTGTCGCTTCACTTGCCACCGTGCATTTGCCAATCTTTCTACGCGATCTCCTGATTCAGCTTGATGCTGTCTACAGTGCAATGACACCTGATCTTTTTCGGCAGTTAACTCGAAAAGGGACTTTTTGCCTGCTTTGGAACAGGATGTCCTCAAGATAGTTGTGCAATTTTGCCTATCTGATTGTCATGGCTCGTCGAGTCCTGTTGCAGTACAAACTCTTGACCAGCTGCCCTTGCTTCCATTGGCGAACAAGCAGTTTGGTCGCTTCCGTTTTCTTGGTAAAAGTTCGAGCAATATGGATGCGGAGGCCAGCAAGAACGAGCAGTCGTATTTCTTCGGAAATGCAATAGAAGAAAAGCTGTTGGAGTCGTTTCCGCATCGTGTGATACGAGGGAGTTTAAGCAGTTGTTTGAGCAGCTACCTTCAGTATACGAGCAGTCAAACGTTCACACCGTGAACCTTTCAACCATACTGGAGAGCTTCTTGCCTCATGTGCTTGGTCGCTGCTGGAGTAAAGACGACGGAGATGTGTACACAATGGTACCCCCTTTCGAAACTGACCAACCGAAAGAGGCCTACTCTATCGACGAATGGATACGGCTTTTGTGGGCGTATGTGGAGACGCAATTATCGACCGTGGATCAATTGCCGACTTTATTCACGAAATGGCCATTGATTCCTATTATGTCTGACGAAGGAACGGGTTGGATTTGCCTGGCTGCAAATGTTAGTCTTGTGCTTCCTCACACCGAAACGGCTTCTGTGTCAAATAAGTTGCTCGGTCAGCTACAGCACGTCCTCACAAGAGTAGGTGTGCATGTAGTAGATACGTCTTATGTGTGTGGTGAAAAGTGCATGCAGTGGATTTTGGCTCACAACTATGCACAAAAGCTAACATCTAATGGTCTTCTCTCCGCACTGAGTCGCTATCAATATCGCCACGATCGCCAAAGCTTCGACGAGATTTTCGCAGCTGTTACAGCCACGGAGAGAGAGGTTTTGTGTGACTTCTTCGCCAAAAACTCTTTCGATGCTGTGTCAAACGACCTTCAACCTATACTTTTGAGCTACCGATATTCCCTGTGTATCCTAGAAGAGTTTCTTATGCTGCCGATTCTCAAGATCCCGCCGAGTTTCTGCATGTCAGCCTAAGGCGAGGAGGCTGTCTCCTGAAGTGAATGCTGATACAAGAATTTTGGATGACTCTTTCTTTCGCTTGGAAAAGGATACGACAAGAAGATTTTTGCGTGACTGCGGCGTTGCCGAATGGAGTTATACCAAGATTTTATTGGATCACGTTTTCCCCCAATTGCCGATGATAGAGGCCCAGAACGGGGATTTAGCTGACTCGATTGTTGTTGCGGCAGTGGAGACGCTTCCCTTTCACCAGCGTAATGACTCGCGATTCCGAGGATTTGTTACGACTCTCGCCATTATTCCGTCTAGGAAACGAGTCCTTCGGCCAGTGAACCAGCTCCACGATCCTAGTGTCAGCGAGCTCAGTGAACTGGTAGGAGAAAACAGTCTTCCTGCTCAGGCTTTTCGACGCCCGCAATAGTTGAGATCCTGCGGTCGTTGGGTCTTCGTACAGGCCTATCGTGCCACGCTGTCTTGGAAAGTGCGCGGTTCATTGAAACTATATATCAAGAAGATGAAGAAAACTCAGCGACCCGGGCGTGTATGAAGGCTCACAGTTTGCTGACAATTGTTAATAAGCATTTCGATGAGATGATGGCCAGTACAACGGCAAGTGATACTACGGCTGGAAATCAGATCGTGTGCGAGATGAAAAACATAATAACCGAATTAAAAGAAGTTCACTGGCTTCCTGTTCACCTCGAGCCCCTGGACCCTGCTATGCCATGGAAAAGTTTGGCCACAATCGATAGACGACGACCACGACTATCTTGTGCCACCAGCATGCGCCCACAGAAAGATGCGGTAAGCATGCAATTTCAGCTGCGCTAACACCGTGGATGAAATCTGACGTGTTGTTCGGTTTTGTTTTGAATTGTAGTGGCTCTGCTCATTTTCTACGGATATTCTGGACGGGGAGTTGACGTCAGACGTGCTCACTACAGTATTTGGATGGAAAGAGCACGTTGGGTCTTTGGTGATTGCTAAGCAACTAGAGGCGATCGGATCACATTGGGAAGAGTATCACCGGAAACGAGAAATCTTAGGGTCGCCAAGCTCATTCCAATCATGGCGTTTCCCGTTAGCTGAAGTGCATTTGATGTACGAAGGGCTTGAAAGTTTTAGACTGTCAGACGAAGAGGGCTGGAAGACGTCTAGCATCTATCGCAAACTGGTGAACAGCCAGTGGATCTGGACCGGAAAGAAGTTTGTGTATCCCTGTCAAATTGCGGTAGAGGCCGATATTAGCCTCGAGCCTCTCTTGTATTGCTGCCCCAGCCAACATATCATCCCACAGTCTCTTCTTGCCTCGTTTGGTCTCAAGGAAGCTTTCACAGCGGTAGATTATCTGGAGGCTACGATGAGACTACCACGTAGTGTTGTTTTGAGTGAAAAACAAGTCGCAGCATGCTTGAAGATCTACGAGATTATCGGAGAAGACTTGTCAGCATTGGAGTCAGCACTCGAGTCATTTACATCTGAAGAGATGGTTTTGCTTGATCAAGCGGACCGCCTTGTTCCATCTGCTATTTTGACCTTCGATGACATGGAATGGAACGAATCGAGAGAAGTTCGGCGAGGAGTGGCATTCATATCCAAAAAAGTTCCTAAGAAGGTAGCTGCGCTGTTAGGTGCAACTTCACTACACTCGAAGCTCGCGCAGTCCTCAGTGACAAGTCAGCGGGTTGTATGCCCTCCAGCTGATGCTTTGCATCATGTACTACCCTCTCAATCGGAATGGTGTCAGGCATTGCTCTGGGAAACGATACTTGCTGCTGAGCGCTTTGGTGGCAATCAAGTGGAGTTCTTCGTGGATTATCGTCATCACCCCTCGCAGCGAGTGATCCAGCCTTCGCTGCATCCACTTCAAGACGAAGCAATATGTATTCATATCCACAACGTGGTGTTGAGCGATACAGATATTAACAACTTGTTTCATGGGGAGTCTTCTCGGGCAGGGCTTCTGTGTGGCTTTGCTGTCTCGGATTGCATGCAAATTCTTAGTGGCGATGGTTTTTACGTTCTGGATCCAACTGGGTGCTACCTGTCATCGTCTGTCGGGGGAGTTGTGGGATCGGACAAGGGGAAAAATATTGGTCGACGGTATGATGTGCTGAGCCAAGCTTTTGTGAGGTATCCGGATCAACTGTTGCCATTTACGGCGCTTCCTTCATGTCCCAGTAACATTTCTAAAGGAACGCAGAGTACGTTGATTCGCTTTCCATGGCGAAAGGCTGGGTCTGCCGTCTCGAATTTCGTACTTGACGTGAAAAAAGTCGATACGCTGGTTGGGTACATTAAGTCGCAGCTGTTTCAGACATTGATATTCACGGAGTCTGTTTACCGAATATCGGTTTGGAGCGTTGGCAAAGAGTCTGAGTTTGCCTCGCACTGCCATGGTGAAGCGGCCCTAAACTCCCCAGAACGTACGCTACGAAAGCGCAACGCATCGCAGCAAAACCAAGAGTGGAAAAAAGTTTTCATTGCGGAGCTTTTTAAAAGTCCAGTGACTCCCGAAAATCAAATGGAGTTCACAATTACCCTCGAGCTGGAAAATCGTCAACATCTAGACACGTGGTTGCTTGCAGATAATATCGGGATGGGGAGAAGCCGCGATTTGGCTTGCACTGCCGTCCATGAAATGCTCCACTCGACACCCTACGTAAGTGTGGCGTGCCACCTTTTCCGTGATGGCAGCCCAGCACCTCGATTGCGCGGCCGCGTTTTCAAAATTGCAGATACCCATCAGCAGGTTGGTCTTCCTGTTCATATTAATGGCTGCTTCAAGAAAACCATCAAGGATAAACAACTCGCGTTAACGGTGTCAGCAAATCAAGGCAATAAGGAGGGTGATTTTGGTCGAGCGAGGGGTAGTGAGCAACAAGTTGCAGCTGGCTGGAATCGCATCCTTTTAGAAGATGGCGTCGCAGATGCCTACGTGAAGCTTCTCATGCTTGCAAAGCGGAGTTATGAAAACTCATTCTCCAGGGCACTGTATAACATTTGGCCGACACTGCAAAAGGTAAGAAACGTGGTAGCCACCAACTCTTGTGGCTATGGTTATTAACACCTCATTTTGATGATTTGTTTTAGTTGCAGGGTGGAGATAAAGAACTTGGTGCTCTTGTCCAGACGCACGCGTACCGCACGCTTGGTACGCGGGAGCTGTTTTTGTGCACTGATGGTGCTTTCCGGTCGTTAAACAGCGGCTATAAGCTCGATTTTGCTGGCATGAACATTCAGGTAGGCTAGTGCTTAAGTTGGTTACATTTGTGGAGGAACTAACATTGAGATCTTGGATGCTGTGAATGTTTGATGCAGGTGGCATCGTTTGCGCAGCTGAGTTTTCCGGCATTCAACATCCCGCCTAGAATTCTTGACGATTGTTTACGACTTCTGCCGTCACGCTTCTTCGCCGTCACACCAAAAGTCATGCGGCGTTTCCTACGAAGCACGGGCACCTCCGAGATTCACCCAGATGTCTGCTTGTCCCTTTTGGAGTATTGCTTGAGTGACTTACCTTCCCCGTTGCCAAACGAAACTGATCCTCTTTGGGCAGAGTTTCACGGTCTTCCTTTGCTCCCACTGGAAGACGGAAGTATTGGTGTGCTTCGCGTGAATCAAAGACGTACTACCTATGTAGTTGCCTCATTCAACCAGGTCGAATTGCTGCGACCACTAAGTCATTTATTTGTATCTGTAGCGGCGCACCAGTGGCTTTACAAGTATTTTGCAGAACCACGTTTTATCAACATTTTTGGATTGACCTCGTTCTCCATAAAAACATTATCGGATAATATCGAGCGTGTTCTACCATCAACCTGGAAACACCAGTCTGTTGTCGACTGGGATCCAGCTTCGCCACGTCAAATTGATCAGCTGTGGCTGTATCGGTTTTGGCAAGAAGTTTCTTTTGAGCGAAGGTCCCTTGGATATTTTGCGAGCTGGCCGCTTATCCCCGTGAAGGGCTCACGACTTGTCTCGTGCGGGAAGCTTGATTTAGCTGTTTGCGTATGGAGTGAATCAGCAAACGCAGACGTGGCAGCTCAAGTTGCCGATATGTTTCAAGCTTCAATTGTACAGAATGAGCAGAAGACGACTGAGTTGGAGATCGAGCGAAAGCACTTGATGGAGCTAAGCGCAGTAAAATTCCAACACGAAGAAGAAGTAAATGACAGCAGTGGTTCTGACGAAGAGCAAAGTGAGGATGTTGAGGATGATGAATTGAAGGAAGCGATTCCAGGTTTAGCGGAGAATGATGCAGTCATGGAGGTACCATGCAGAGATGGCTTGTCCAGAAGCGATAGCGTATCCGATAACGGCTTTTCGACAAGCTTTGGAGGAGAAGATTCAGAAACACACAATTTGCTATCGCCAGGCTTTGACTCGCTATCACCGGACAGCCATGACGAAGATAATGGAGACGAAGAGGCTAGTCAGATAATGCTAAGTGACGGCTTTCCTGCACAGGCCGTGGAAGATGAAGCGCGTGAGTTTTGCACCCGTGAAACGCTTCATAACGTTCTTTTGGTCTGAACATGGCAATGGTTGAGCTTGCATATCTTGCGGGTCAAGAGCGCGACATCGTGCCGCGTAGCCCCGACCTGGCACTGGCTGTTCTTGACGGAATGTTTGCTCCAGACTTGAGAAATTTGCGCTGGAACGAATTGAGTGAAGCCAACGCTGTGCTGCTCGCTGAGTTTTACAGTCACAGCGGTGATGCTTATGGTGGATATAATCGTCTACAACTAGAAAAGCTGAAGCAGTTGCCCATTTACATTAACGTCCGCAACGTCGCCTGCGCCATCGATGGCAGCCAGAACTTCTTCGTGATTCCATCGGATTTCAACCTGACCGATATACCAGTTCCACCCACTGCGCAGCACCGATTCCTTAAGAGTAATCCACGCTTGAACGCATTTTACAAGGAATTAGGTGTGGAAGAGATGAGTGATAGCAAGCTCTTGATGTTTGCTATTCCTATGCACAGCGAGTTGCTAGGATCCCAACGCGACCAAATTCTGGAACTCCTATTGCAGAAGTGGCAAACATTGCGTGGTAACGCTGAGTTGGTGGCGCTACTGCGAACTGCGGCATTATTCCGCGAGGACGATGACCAGGTCGATAACCAGAGTGTAAGCTATCACCCAGCAGGTGCATACTGTGACCCTCGGAACAGCGTTCTTACCACGATTTACGACGGTGTACGTGGACAATTTCCAGCGCAGCGCTTCCAGACTCCCCAGTGGCTAGATCTGATGGGTGAGATTGGGCTCCGCACTGAAGTTACCGTTGATATTTTTGTGGAGTGTGCGCAGCGTATCGATGGCTTGTGTTCTGGGAAGCACTCGCTAACATCCCAGGATGAACATCTCGTCACAACGCTACACCAATTCTTTGTTCAACATTTTGACAAGTTCGATCGATCACGATCGTTTTTGAACGAATATCGGTGCTAGCATTCGTTCCGGCAATCGTGTACGAAGCCACCAATGTCGTGGACCCTTCAAACGGAGCCAAATCTGGTTCTAGCAAGGGGCAAGCGGGCCATTTCTCATCGCGTACTGTCGTACGGAAGTACAGGGATTGCGCAACTCCGGATGACCAAGCGCTTGTATATTCGATGATGCCTATCTTGGCGAACGCTGCACTGCCTCCACGAGTTCTCTGGAGTCGGTTGGGAATTAAATCACCACCGCCAGAAAATCAGGTGATGGCTCACCTGCTGTCGATCACAAATGGTGACCGCGCGCTATCGTCGCGATCATTGGATTGGCAATTCTTTTTGCCCATGGTGGAGGTTTTCCAAACGATTTTTAAGTTTTTACAGGAACATTGGGATGGACTGGGCAGGGAAAAACAACAACTTCTAAGGAACGCTGCAGTCATTCCGGTCGGTTCAACACTTGTGAAGGGTTCGCGTCTATTCTTCCATCTTGGTGAGAACTTGGCACCGCTCATGTTTGAGGTACCGCGCGCGTTTGGTGCATACGATATGCTATTTCGGCATATGGGTTCCAAGGATGCACCGGAAGTAAGTGACTACCTTCGCTTGTTGCGCGATCTGAACGACGAATGCCGCGGCCAAGCTCTAAACCTAAACGAGCTGATTGCAGCTGCACGTGCTATAGAGCTTCTTGCTGCTGCCCTGGCAGAGTCTAACCATAGGCTGTCCCTCGAAGAGAAGAAGAATGTGTTTTCCCTTCTGGGACGGCGGTAATGCAATCTATGCTCGTAGTGGCGTACAACGACTCAGCAGCGCTTTGCGCGAATATTGACCTCACGGAGCTGCACATGGTGCACCCAAGAATTAGTACGCGGTGTTGCCAAATTCTTGGTGTTCCCGGAATTAGCAGTATTGTGAATGAGGAATTGAAGGACGACGACAGTTTGATCGAGGTAGCAGCAAGCGACGATCTCTCTCACTTCAACAGTGTGCTAAGCACCCAGCGGTTTGCTGATGGCTTGCGCAGAGTTATCACGGCTCAACAGCAAAAAGCAATGTCGTACGACCCGTTTGGATTCAGGCCCGACTTTGAAGATCTGAATCAGCGCATTGTAAATCTTGCAACATTCGAAGTCAAATGCGTGGCGGAGATACACACACGATTTATCGCCAGGGTCGGGTTCCCTACCCGTAAACTGGATTTGACGAAAACTGCTCGCCAGGGGAGTCTCTCCTTCTTGGATCAGACGAGGAAGAAAATTTATATCGCTAAGCATACACTTGAAGCACGCTCAGATATGGCGATGCGCGCAGCTCAATTGGTAGCAAGGTGCATCAATCAGCTTCTTGGTGGAGTGTTGCAGGATGTTTCGGCACTGGAGTCTCTCTTGACTTGCCATGAGTTGGAGATCCCAGAAGTGCTGCAGCTGCTTGATATTTATGAAGACCCTGTCCTCATTGTGGAGAAGCTGCGTGGACAACTGGGCGAGCCTTTGTCCGAAGCAGACTGCGCTAGCGTGGAGCTGGCTCCGCTGCGGTCGTGTCTTCCAGGTGAACTCGTCGCTGTGCAAAATGAGAGCAGAACGCTTTGCTACGGCAAAATCCTGTGGGAACAGCCAAGCAACGTGGCAGGTGTGAGTCACTATGAAGTGAAAGTATCTAACTCGGCCACACGATGGATGATGGCCACTCAGCTGTATTTCTTCCGGTCTGCTCGCGTGGGAACTAGTGGCACCTCCACCACCAAAAGTGTTCACCGCCAGCAATCTGCAACCCGAGGAGAGAACGTTGTGACTACCCACACAGACACGGTTACTTTGCCTTCATCAGTCGTTGCTATCACGCCAGACGCAGTAGGCACTGAGGACGCTTCTGGGACGGCAGGGACAATGGTGATGGCTCCGACGGTCTCCACCGCCAATGTGTTATCAGCCGTAAACGATCTGCTCTCTCGCTTGAATGTGTCACTGGATACAAGTGTCGAAGATTTACTCGCTGCAAACTTGCGGCTGCAGCAGCGCCTGGAGCTGGCAGAGGAAGGTCGGCGCGCAGCTGCAGCGCAGATCGACTCCGTGCTCCGCGAGAAGAAGGACGTGCAGGACTCGCTCGTGTGTGCTGTTTGCCTCGAGAACCAGGTTGATCGCGTGCTGATCCCGTGCGGACACATTTACTGTTCAACGTGCGTGGAGCGACTGCCGCGGCCGTCGTGCCCGATTTGCCGCCAGCGCATCGTCTCCAGCTCAGCCTTCCACGTACCATCCTAGAGCAAGTTTGCCTAGCTTTTAACTTCCTGCAAAGACCATAAAAAAGTTGAGTCGTAAAAATAACGATGCACACTTTCATGTTTACTAATGCCGTGCTTTGCCCGAGGATATTTGGCAACAGGGTCATTTACGGATCAGGGCTGTGGAAATATAGATTGTTGATTGATTGTTTTGCTCAATCTCAAGACAATCGGCGATTCGGCTCCGGCGATTCAACTGTATTAATACTCGTGTAAAGTCACTTGAATGTTGTTCAAGGTTCAATGGGTCAACATTAGCCGCCAGTTGCTTGAATGTCGCTTCAGGGCGACTCGGTCAACATTCACAGATTAAATTACAGTTGTGTCCAGATATGTGTTTGTGCTGTTCAGCTTTCAGCTCGAAATGTCGCTCCAGCTGGCGCAACATCCCCATTCTCAGAAGAACCAGCTTCTTCAACACCTCGGACTGAAGAAGAAGAAGAAGACGTTGATTAACTGGACTGAATATGGACGCCACGCTGGGGTTGGCCCTGGACATGCAGCACATGAACGCGTCGCTGCTGCCCTCCAGCGACAGTGCGCACTCACCCACCTGCTCGCACGCCGGCGCCCTGCCGATCGCAGACTGCGCCACCCCTCGCGGGCACACGGAGCTGCTGACCGCCAGAGCTGCTCACCCTCATCTGCTGGGCCTGGGGCTGCAGTACAATCGCTCCCCAGTCGCTGCGACGAGTCTGCAGGTGTTGAACTCGAGTCACGGCGAGCAGCTACCGGAGCGTATTGAGGAGCGACTGAGAGACCTGCTGGGCGAGCCGCTGGCCGCGGTGGATCGCACCAGCGTGCAGCTCGTGCCGCTGCGCTCGTGTCTCCCCGGAGAGATCGTGGCAGTGGAGGACAGCAGAGGGCTACTACGCTATGGGAAGGTCGTGGGGAGGAGGACCCCAGCAGCAGTGGGGAGGTGAAGGTGCAGGTGTCCAAGAGCTGCATTCGTTGGTATGCTGTGTCGCAGGTCTACTTCTTCCAGTCGGCGGGGAAGGGCGCGGCAGTGTGGACGGGCAGGCTGCCGGCGGCGACGGTGAAGAGCAAAGAGAGCGAGGTCAGTGCGGCGGAGTCGGGTGCCTCGACATGCAGTGTGATTGCAGCAGTGAACGCGCTGCTGGCGCGGCTCAATGTGAGCTTAAGCACGAGCTATGAGGAGCTGCTGGCCGAGATTCTGAGGCTGCAGCATCGCGCGACCCTGGCGGAGGAGGACCGACGTGCCGCGTTGAGGCAGATTGAGCGTGTAATCAGGGAGAAACGAGACGCAGAGAAGGCGATGGTGTGCGTGGTGTGTCTGCTGAACACAGTCGACCGAGTGCTTATCCCGTGCGGACACAGCTATTGCGAGGCGTGTGTGAAGAGACTTCATCGAGGGTCGTGTCCAGTGTGTCGACAGGAGATCACCGACAGCACGCTGTTCCGGATCTCGTAGTCACTAGGATATGTAGTGTATGTCTAGAGCGAAGTAGCAGTCAGTGATTCGACTTGAGTAAAGTATTTCGTGTGTTAAGACTTCTGTCTGCTCAACAGTCTGTAGTATTGCTTTGCAACACCGTCTCATCTACAACCCATGACTGGGTAATGGATACACTATCCATGCTCACTGGATACTCTAGCAGACGTCCTTGACTTGTCGAAGTCAAAGCTCACTTCGCAATTTGCGCTGGACCGAACAAGATGGCAAAAGACGCGGAAGACACGACGCTCTGGCGAGCTGCCAAGCACGGCAACGGCAAGAAGCTCCATCAACTAGTCAGCAGACTATCCGATTCTCAGTCGCTACTTGACAAACCGCACCCGACCAAGGGCACGACGCCGCTGATGGTCGCTGCGACCAAGAAGTCCGGTGTTGAGGCTGTGCGCGCACTGATCGACCTGGGGGCAGATCTAAATGCCAGCGACACTAGCAAGCACAAGAACACGGCGCTACACCATGCTGCCTATCACAATCGAGTCGCCCAGCTGGAACTTCTGCTGGATGCTGGCGCTGACATCTTCGCCTTGAACGGCAAAGGCCACACTGCTCTGGACGTGGCGAGACTGCGCGGTAGGAAAGAAGCTGCTGCTGCCCTGACGTCGCGTCTACAAGTGCACAGTGGGTGGCTGTATCTACGCTCCAAGTCAATGCTGGGCTTCTGGAAACGACGGTGGTGTGTGCTGCTCGCGTGCAACTCGAAGCACTCGGCCACCGAGCTCTGCATCTTTCGGAGTCCGGACCGGGCCCACCCCGACGCGGTGATTTGGCAGGACAGTTCAGCAGACACCATGCACTGCTCTGCCTTTTCTGATGAAAGAGCTAACGGCTTCAAGTTGGATACTCGCGTGATCTACCAGCGCTTGTCGTGTCGCCGCTATAGTCGATACAAAACCTCGGGAAGAACCTTCACGTTGAAGGCAAGCATGCAAGCAAGAGAGTATCTCTTTGCGTGCGATACGGAAAAATGTCGGGATGCGTGGGTGAGTGCACTTGGAAGGCAACGACTTCATGAGCCAGACGGATCGATCAGCTCGACGTGGGTGGAGACACCGAGGCCACATGCAAGGTCGCAAGCAGGGTCAAGTGACACCGCACCAATCCCAACCGTAGCGTCTCCTGTTACCGACAAACTGGGGCCGTTGGTGCGGACTCAATATTCGCCGCAGGCTAGCGAAACTAGGGCTCCTGCCTCAGCCCCAACATTCATTGCAGATGAGGATCTCTCGCTTTGGGGTGAGATGCGAGCACCTGATGCCCCGATGCAAGAGGAAGTGTTCCCCATGGCGACGGTGATTGCCATTAGTGGAGATCCAAGTGAAGTACAGCCGTCTTTGCGGGACAGGTGCATTGTGTGCTCTGAAGATTATCGTGATTCGGTGTGTATCCCGTGTGGGCATGTAGCGGGCTGCTACGACTGCATGCGAGCAGTCACCCAGGAGAACGATTCATGCCCAGTTTGCCGTGCTCACGTGGACGGCATCGTTAAGATTAATATGTAGGTATATGTACGCGTAGCTAAGAAGAAAAATCCATTGCCTGGTCACACTGTCAATCGCGTCGTTGGCCATGGGTTGAGTTAGATCATGACTGTTCTCAGAGTTAAAGAACTCTTCATTTCTTAATTCACGAAGAGCTCGCACCGTGATCCTCTGTGAACCTTATCTCTCATGCTAAAAGCGCTGTGGAAACACGAGTGGACGGTTTGGAGTGCAGCGAAGAAGGCGCGCGCAGATAAGATGGAGGAGCTTTTGGCAGTAGAGGCATACCCGGAGACTGCAGTCAACCAGAAAGAGTCTGAGAAAGGGCTCACACCGCTCATGGTCGTGATGAGTGCGCGGAACACGGCCAGTGTTTTAGCGTGTGTTCACATCTTACTATCATTCGGCGCCGATGTGACCATCGTCGACAGCACTGAGTGCAAGAACACCGCACTACACTGTGCAGCTCGCAACAACAAGGCTGCAGTGATCGGAGAGCTTCAGGGAGCTGGTGCTGACATTTTTGTCCGCAACAATTGTGGCCTCACGGCACTCGACGTTGCATGGAGCTATGGTCGACACGAGGCCGCACTAGCTTTAATAGAACGAATGCAGGTACACTGTGGCTGGCTCGAGATCTCGGAAAAGTCGCGGTGCCGCGATGGAGGCGATGCTGGTGCGTTGTGCTGGGGCGCGACTCAGAGCACTCGTCGATGGAGCTTTGTGTTTTCCGGGATCGTGAACAAGTGCGGCCTGACGAGGTCCTCCACGTCCGTATTGGTGCAACGAGTGTCGTGCCGCCTTGAGTATGTTCGAGTTCCACATTGACGACGTCAAGGTTGAACCAATACGGCAGCGATTGAAGAAGAGCACGGAAACTAGTTTGCCCGAGGTGTATGAGTGCCGCGAGTTTGCGTTCGCTTGTGATGGATGGGACGTCTCAAACGACCGCTACACCTGGATGAGAGCACTGCAAGTTTGCTCAGCGTTCCCGCGAGAGACTCACCATTCGACAGTCAATCGACGACATTCGTTTGGACATCTTGACGATGTGGTGGCTCCCCCGACGACTCAAAGATCGCTCTTGCTGTCACAAAGTACAGAACAACTAAATGCAACTTTGCCGTCCAGTCCTCATCGGCAAGAACAGGACCGGGACTGCATCGTATGCATGGAAGCTCCACGAGATGCAATCTGTGCTCCTTGTGGTCATACAGCCGTCTGCCGCTCGTGCCTCTTTGCTATCCGCCAACAGCGGGAGCAGAAGCAACGGAATAATTGTCCAGTGTGCAGAACCCCGATCGAGGACATTCTCCCGATGATCGTCGCGTAGTCTCATGTTGCAAGCAATCTACTTGCTCAGTAGGTACATCACTGGGTGCATTGCTCGCCCCAACGCACGAAGTGAACCTAACTGTGTGGCCACTGCCACTTCGTTGTGGGTGTGAGCGGAGGAGTCACTTGCCATTTTGCGTTGATCTCGCCTCGCGTTGTAGTAGTACGCAATGCTGGCACTCCTGGGGAAGGCTGGAGCGTCTGGCGCGCTGCCAAGAAAGCGCGCCCTGATAAATTAAAGGAGCGACTGGCGGTGGAAGCACAGCCACGGGTAGTCGTCAACCACAAGCACCCTGTGAGAGGCCTTACTCCACTTATGGCCACTGTGTGCGCAACTAACACGACAAGCTCTGCAGAATGTGTCCGGGTATTGATATCCTTCGGCGCCGACGTGACCGCAGTCAGCAGCACGAAACACAGGAACACCGCACTGCACTACGCAGCTCGCAACAACAAAGCTACCGCGATAGGCAAATTACTTGATGCTGGAGCAAACATTTTTGCTCGAAACCATGAAGGATTCACAGCTCTTGATGTTGCGTGGATTTACAGTCGACGAGAAGCTCCCGCTTTGATGGAGCGAATCCAATTGCACAGCGGTTGGCTGGATCTGTCGACGAGAGTGGCGGTGCCGCGATGGAAACGACGGTGGTGCGTTGTGCTGGCTTGTGACTCGGAGGAATCGTCGGTCGAACTCTGCGTTTTCCACCGGGCAGATCAAGAGCGGCCTGACAAGATCATCACGTTCAATGCGGAAACGACAATTGTGGTTCCGGCGTGGAGTCTTTTCGAGTTCCACTTGGACGGTGTCAAAGTGCAGCCGCTACGTCAGCGCCTCCAGAAGGGCAACGTTGTCATGAATTCAAGAACGACTCGACGTCAACGTACATCTGAGTACCAACGCGAGTTTGCGTTTGCCTCAGAAGTGCCTCAAATGACCGCCACATGTGGGCGAGCGCTCTCAAGATTTGCTCTTCATCCTCGAGGAGCCGTGCGCGAAAGCTGAAAATCAAACAACGCCCAAGACGACCGACTGATCGTGGGGGTCGACAAGAATCTATATCCCCACCGGCACCCTCATCTCCAAAAGTTGGGACTCAACACGACAACCAGTTGATAGCGACGACGATCTCATATCGAGATCATGTTTGATTCCCCTCTAGACGCGACGTGCTCTTCTTGCGGGCACATCGTCGTTTGCCACGCATGCCTCTTGCGACAAAAGCAGCGCAATAGTTGCCCGGTTTGCCGGTCGGTCGAGAGCATTCTCGTAGAAGATAGTGGCATCCATTAATCGAGAGGGGTCTCTCAGTGGAAACATGGCACCCACGAACATGCTCAGTAGTGCTGTCAGCACCGCACCTCTAGGATCGATCACTTTTAAATCGTCCAGACCTCAAGCACTTCCAACTTGGAAGTTCTAAGAAGAGCCACCATGACTCGGGCTGAGTGCCTTACGGTGTGGAAGGCTGCCAGAGTTGGCGACGACGCCAAGCTACGACAGATCCTCGTGGACTCGCCGGATTCCCTGGGACCGAACCTTGTGAATTGGAAACATCACCGCAAGGGCACGACGCCGCTCATGGCTGCTGCGGAATGCAAACACGGCGAGGCGGCTGTTCGGGAGCTACTAGCGGCAGGCGCCGACGTCAATACCGAGGACGACACCAAGCTCATGAATACGGCGCTACACTACGCAGCCATGACCAACCGCGACTCACTAACCGTTGAAGCTCTTCTGGAAGCGGGTGCAGACGCATTTGCCCTTAACCGCAAGGGCCTGGCTCCACTGGATCTTGCGCGCAAGAATCGTCGAGGTGTTGTTGCTGCAACGCTCATGGAGCACATGAAAGTGCATAGCGGCTGGCTGTATCTGCGCGGCAAGTTCCGCTGGAAGAAGCGCTGGGCGGTGGTAGTGGCCTGCAACAAACAGCGAACGTCCAAGGAGCTGTGCATTTTCCTCCACCCAGGCGATCTGCGCCCAGATGCTGTGCTACTCGTAGACGAAGCTGCGCGTGCGTCCGCCTTCCCATCCACGGACAGTTTTTGCTGGCTCAAGCACAACAACGCCTTCGTGTTCGACAAGCCCGTCATGTGCCAACGGGTGAAGCGCCAGAGGCTCACGCGCTCGCCCATTTGCCGCAAGACGATGAGTCACGAGGACGTGCAGACCCGTAACCTCGTGTTTGCCGCCGACAGCTACCACAGTCTCGAGCGCTGGCAGCGAGTTCTGCAGAGCTCCAACTTCTACGACGACAGTGGTGCACCTCTCTACGATCTGCCGCCCTACGACGCACCCCACGATGAACTCTACTACTGGCCGCACGAACTCGTTCAAAACGTGCGCTCTTCGACTTTGCGGCAGCAAGAGCAACAAGACGAAGAGGTCAGCGAGCCACTGTTTGAGCAGCTGCGTCGAACGCTCCAGCGCCGAAGTTCCCAGTCTGCACAGCAGCAACCTCGACAACCAGCTGAAGAGCCTCTTGAAGAGATGCTACGGGAATTGCAAGAAGCACCTCAACGAGTGCCGCGGACCCCAGGACGAGTGCACTTCGCGACGGAGCCGAAGCAGGTAGACATCATCCAGGCATCACGTGGAGGGAATAGAGACAACATTTCTGCTGACGATGCAGCGGCTACTGGATCGCTGTCGACGGGGAGACGCCGCCAACGGAAGCGGACGAGAATCAGCCCCCAGTGCCACCAGCCCACGACGACGACGATCTCTGCGGCATGTGCTGCTCGCAGTGCCGCAACGCCGTGTGTGCGCCCTGCGGCCACCGTGCTGGCTGTCACGCCTGCCTCCGCACCGTCCTGCACACGTCACACACCTGCCCGTACTGCCGCGCGCGAGTGCGCTCCATCATGCGTGTCTACGACTAGATCGCATCGCTAGCTTCAACTTGGTTCTACTTTTTCATTTCAAATCCTAAATCTGAAATCATCCAATGTTACCGCCACCGCGCCACAGTCCCTTGTAGAGCGATCCTACATGTTCATCTGGCCCGGCTCTGGTTGGCCATCAAGGTCACTTTGCCTCCCCAGCCGAGAGACCAAGCGTCATGTTCAGCCTGGACGCGCCGCTCGCGCCGGCCATCGACGCGTTCGTGGACCCGGAGAACGATGAGAATGTGCAGAAGACGGGGCTCAACACGGTGGTGATGCAGGTGCACCGCCACGTGAGCATGGAGGCGCTTATCCAGGCGCTGGGCGCCTACCTAACCAGCGGCGACGACAAGGTCCGGTCGCGAGCCACGCTGCTGCTGGCCGAGGTGCTGACGCGCCTGCCGGAGCTGCAACTCACGCCCAGTGCCGTGCAGCTGCTCATGACCTTCTTCGCCGACCGCCTGACCGACTTTCCCAGCGCCTCGGCTTGTCTGAGGGCGCTGCTTGCGCTGGAGACGCACCACGCGGCGCAGGTGTCGTCCCCGCGCACGACGGTGGCGCTGATCCTGAAGCTGGGCACCTCGCTGCACATCCCGCAGCTGGGTCAGGCGATGCGCAAGATGTGCTTCGACCTGATGCAGCTTGCGCTGGCCCAGAACACGGTGGTGGAGCTGCTGCTGGACTCGGTGCCGGCCAGCAGAGACGTGCAGGATGCCAGCGTGGACGACGCCGAGCAGAGCGAAGATCTGGGACGGCAGTTCGCGCAGACCTTTTGAGCGCCATGGAGGGAGAAAAGGACCCGCGCAACTTGCTGCTGTGCATGCAGGTGGCGCGCACGCTGCTGTCCAAGCTGGAGTCGGTGTTTTCGCGCAGTGACGCGCTGCTGCAGCAGTACTTTGATATCGTCTCGTGCTACTTCCCGATCATCTTTACGCCGCCGCCGAACGACCCGTACGGAATTACGTCCGAGGGATTGATCCTGTCGCTGCGTCACGCATTTGCTGCCTCGGATTTGTTGGCGCCACTCGTCTTGCCGTTTTTGCTGAAGAAGCTCGCATCTACGGTGACAGAGGCGAAACTGGACGCGCTGCAGACACTTGTTTTCTGTGGTGAACGTTACTCAGTCAATGCGCTGCTGCTGCAGATGCATGCGGTGGCTACCGCGCTGTATGACGAAGTGCTCGACGGTGAAAAGCAGGAGGTGATCACCGAGGCTCGTCAGGCTATCTCCCGATTTTCTGGCGTTGTTGCGCGTGCTAAAGCTCAGGACACCCCTGGCGCTGCCTACGCGTGGAGCAAATTTGTAGTGGAGCTAACTGCCCGAGCAGTGGGTGAGCTACGGGAGCACGCCGCTGATTCTATGGTTAGTGTGTCGGCTGGTCAAGTGCTGGCGGCGCTCGGTCACGAGTCTTCGATGAGCTTTGCACACGTGCTAAAGATTGCAGTGCCGCTGCTTGTGGAGCAGCTGCACGCTGAAAGCTCAGGGGCGGGAGTGTACCCTCAAAGTGCGAAGCAGCGCTTGCCCGTATTCTCCTTCTCGTGGACACAATCGATCGTGAGATTGATCAGTCTGGTCAAGCACAGCCGATGCGTCCTCATACCCCGGCTCTTATTGACGCGCTCGTGAACTTCCTCAGCACAGAGCAGGAAGGCCAAGTGAAGCCTGGCAGCAGTCCGACAGCGCGTTGTGTGGCAGTGGAGGCACTCTGCCATTTGCTAACCTTCCCTCCTTCGCCTATTGTGGTCCCCGAGCAGGTCAAAGCACTTATCAATTTGTTCACACGCTTGCTATTGCTTGATCCTGCAGCAGAAGTGCGTAGCGCCTGTCTGCAGAGCCTCAAGGAGATCTCCACCGTTTCTGCATCTTCAAAAGAAGCAGTGAAGGTGTTGCCGCAGGTGGTTATGCGGGTTTTGTGGTGGAAATCTCGCTGGCACGACTTATGGCTGCAGTTAACGAAGGAAGCGATCACGAAGACGACGAGGAAGAGGAGGGTGCTGGTGTTGATGCGGTTTTAACAGCCTCGAACCGCACCTTCGACTCATTTTTTGAGGAGGCTTTGCAAGCTATCACTGAACTCTGCCGCGAGTCTTCTATTTTCCAAGCAACTATTTTCTTGCTTATGGACCTGTGTGTCCAAGAGGACATGGGCACAGAGGAAGCTATCGCCTTCCGCGATGCAGACAGCGATGCCGCCCATCAGCGCCACGTGAACTATCTATTAGACGCGGTGGCTAAAATTGTTGAGATCAACTCTGGTGACCGGGCCAGCATGGAGTTCTGCGTACAGCCAACGTCATCAGGTTCTGTAGCGTTCCGATTGCTCACTGCAGTCGAAACATCAGCAGCGCGGGCGGTTGCCTCTGCTGGTCTCGTGGATGATGCAAAGTTGAGTGCTTGTGTGCGCATCTTCCGCGCGGTGATGCAAAACGTGTCCCCTGCTACGCAACAACAGTTGGTCGACGCTGTGGTGCCCGCTTTCCTGCGTACGCAGCCATCCGAGCCAGCTAGCCTGCAGCTGGTACCGCTATTTGCTTCGGTTATTAATTCGGCTACTCGGGATGTGACGCTCCTAGAGACATCTCTGGTGATTAACAAATTGCTGGAGCTCGCGCAGTCTGGCGCTGCAACGTCACCGTCAATTGCGCAGCGACTCCAGGTTGTGTACACCGATGCCGCAGTCTCGGCAGCAAAGTCGCTGGCCTCAATTGTCAACAAAATGTCAGACGGTGCAGAATTTGATGCGCTTATCGACTTGCTACTCGCAAAAGCTCGCGGTTGTCATCAGAGACAACAGCGAGAGTGTTACCGTGCGTGTGGCAGCACTTCAAATCTACGCATGGATTGCGAAGGCTTTGGTCATTCGGGGCCACAAGGACCACGCACCAATGTGTCTCAGTTTCCTTTGCGGCTTCCTCACTCCCGGTAGCGCAAACGGTGCTGAAGACGTGGCCATGGACGACGAGCATCAAGCGGCAACAAATGCAGCACTGCGTATGGAAGTTGCCAAGAGCTTCAAATTGCTAGTTTCGGAGTACCCCGACGTCCTAAACCGTAAATGCGGTGCGTTCATCACGGTAAGTATTTTTTCTGCGGTACGATTAAGGTTTGCGGATTCAACTCACTATGTGTATCCGTTTCCATCCTTCCAGTTCCTTTACCGTCAGCGAATGTTTGATCTGGTGTTCCCTGTGCTGCTGGAGTATATTCGTGCACACATTGGCGAGGATATTAGTGTTGCAGCACTTGTAGCTTTCGCGCAAGTCATTGCGCACTCACCCAAGGCCATCTATCTGCCGCACCTGGCACAGATTTTCCCGCTTATGGTGCAGGCTCTTAACACGGACGATAGCGAACTGGGCAGCGCCGCAATCCAGACCTTTAAGCCACTGCTCCTGGAGTCCGTGGAGAGTGCAAAACCGTTCCTCAAGGACGTATTCCCCGGCTTGTTGAAGCAAGCACAATTGGGGTATGTTGCCAATGTTAATATGCCTTCATTTGTGGCGAAGCTAACGATATTTATGACGTTTTTGTTGACGGGGAGCAGTTCTGGCGCAAAGGATCGGCACGCCGCACTGGAGTGCCTTGCCAAGCTGGCCACGATCCCGTACGAGCTCATTCACCCGTACAAGGATAGCGTGCTCCGCAAGCTTTTGGTTGTGCTAGATGATCGCAAACGCCTCGTGCGCCACACGGCGGTCCGAGTGCGTAACCAGTGGAGTATTTTGTAGATCCACACCGAACTCTTCCGAGACAATGCAACTCATATCGATTGCCGTTTGGTAGTTGTTGTCTAAATCAGCGTGTCTTATTTACGCTGCGCGTGCGTTCCGATGAACCCGACGCGCCTGCTTTGTCCTTAGACAGTGGTGAGGTCTTTCTCCTTGGCTGCCAGCAGCTTGCCGATCTCCGCAATGGCGTCGTCAGTGATCTTCTGGATGCGCTCCTTCTGCTGCTCCACATCGTCTTCCGACACGACGTCCTTGAGCTTCTTGGCGTGGTTCATGGCATCTTGTCGCACACGACGCACATGCTGCCGAGCCTGCTCCGCCTGCTTCTTCGTGGCCTTCAACAGCTCAGCACGCGTCTCCTGGGACATCCTGCACCACCAAAGCGTCAATACATACCACACAACATCCCCACCAGACCACATGCAGTGCATCTTACTTAGGAAAGGAGATCTCCAATGAGCTCGCATCCTCACGGACCGAATACACCGGGTTGGTCGCTTCAACCGCCTTCTTCACCTCCCGAATCAGCTGCACAACATCAACAGACACCAACAGCACAACAATCAGCACAGTCTCCTCCGCCCATCCATCCATTGCAGTACTTCTTACCGCTGGGTCGTACACCGACACACTGAGTGCGTGCGCGCTCACAACCGCCACCTGCGCCACCTGAGCGAGCGGCACGTGCTGGCCGTACGCCTGCACGTGCAGCTCGTCGAAGATGCCGGCGTCGGCGCAGCCGGGCCGCATCTGGCTCAATGCGCGCGTGAAGTTGACCACGGCACCGGTCATGTTCTTCTTGGTCTTGGCCAGCTCTCTGGCGGCGCCTCCGTCCTCTTCGTCGCCTGGCGCCACGTCCTCCGCGTCCTCGACGACGACAGGAGCAGCGCTGCTGGGTTTGCTCTTGCCCTTGCTCTTCTTGGCCTTGGCGAACGACCGCGTCTGCAGCGACGACGCTCCGAGACCAGAGGCCACAAACGGAGAAGCCCATGCAGAAGCCGTGGCAGGAACCAGCGGACGAGCAGCAGCAGCGGCGAAGCGCACGGCGCGACGACCCAAGACGCGAAGAGCCATGACAGCCGCTCGTGTGCAATGCAATAGTGAGCGGCTGTATTTTAATGGTGGCCCACACAACATACTGTCAGAATTAGATAAGTTCAATTATTGTATCGTAGGATGGCACGTTGTTTATGACAACCCATTATTTGCAATTGTATAAACACATACCCTTTCGATACCATTTATCTCCGTGAAATCCATTTTGACTTTTTATAACTATCATCGCTGTCATTTTTCGACGATAGTGAGCGCCAGTGAAGATGACGCCACCTGCAGCCGTGAAGAAGTACTCGCTGCTTCAGCTCACGGTACGCTTGGTGCAGACGTCCATCCGTCGTGCAGGTCTGTGGGCCGCCGACCGAGTGCCGGGTCTGCCGAACCCGCCAGAGATGGAGGAGATGCTGCGCACGCCGCGCTTCGCGGACCTGTGGGAGTTCTCGCTCGCCGACCACCGCCGCATCTTCCACGAGGTCTGGGAGGAATACAAGGCCGGCTTCGAGGGGCCCACGGACGAGGAGATGGAGCGCAGCAAGCAGGAGGTGAAGCGCGCGGCCATGGCGCTGCGCGGCCAGGTGTCGGACACTGCCACGCAGAACCTCAAGTTCATTGACAAGGCCACGGAGGGCACCAAAGTGCACGCCAATCTGCACTCTCTGGGGGAGCAAGGAGCGGAGAACGTCAAGTTTCTGGCCACAGAGATCAAGCACGTGGCGGAAGGAGTGGACACGGACGCGGTGCTCAGTCACGCCAAGGAGGTGGTGCAGGACAGTCGCAGTAAGGATGACGTGGCCACGACCCTGAAGAAAACGTGGACGAGTTGCGGGGCTTGGCCAAGTTGGGGAGAGATGCAGCGCTGAATTTGGAGAAGAAGGATGTTGACTCGCTCAAGACCGGAGCGCAGTCGTGGTTTGCAGATAAACTGCTGGTGGGGCAGTCGGTGCTCATGGCCTTTATTGAAGGCTATCGCGATGGCAAGGAGATGGAGATGGAGAGGAAGGACGCACTGCTGATTACGTTTGCCAAGCAAGCGGCAGAGGACCACAAGGATATATTGGAGAACCAGATTAAAAAGATCATGGACGCACAACGAGAGAAGCAGCGGCAGGAACAGGAGCAGGAAGCTGAAGCGGCGGCCAATGCGGCGACAGCAGAGAATGCTGAAGGTGCAGACTCGACGGCGACTTCTGCTGTGAAGGAAGACTCGAACGAGGTCGTCGCAGAAGCTCACAAAACGACATCCAAAGAGCCCGAAACACCGGCAGATGGGAATGGCAAAAACACCACAAAAATGGAAAAATCAAAGCAGAGATAGCTGGTCAACTACATGCAACCACTCCAAGACACGACCGAGTGCAAACTCCTGTTCACACAGAGACGCAGGGATGCTGGTGCCGTGCTGGTTGGGCGCGAAATAGGTAAATATAAAGCCAACAAGCAAACGCGCTCTGTGAAGAGTCGCAAGGAGAGCCTTTGTCATTCCGAGCTTGTGTTGTGTAATCCAGACCGCATCCAGCGTCAAGATGCCACAGAAGGAGGAACTCGTGCGTCTGGAAAAGGTGCAGTTTGCGGAGGATGACGACGATGACGACACGTTCCAGTACGAGACGGTGGACGATGGAGCGCTTGGACTAGGCGATGAGGATAACGACGACGACGATGAAGAAGACTTCGCCGCCGTGCTTCGAAACCTCAATCGGTCCACAGCAGCTCCAGTCGTGGACGGAACAGGGTCGGCTGTTTCTTTGCCAACGGAGGGAGGGGGCACCTACGAGGACACGAATGGCAATCGCAGTGTAGCTGGCAGCCCCAAGCAGGCGGCTATGGCACAAGTTCACACGCAAGTTCGACCGTCCGTAGTAGATGACTTCATCCGGAACTTTCTCATTAAGCTGGGTCTCACGCGTACATTGGACATGTTCAACCACGAGTGGTATGAGTTTATCGCTAAAGGCAAGCTGCGCGAGGACGACGTTGGAGTGGTGCCAGACATCTATGTGCGCAACCAGGCTCTAGACGACCAGGTGAAGGAATTGCGTCGCCAACTGGATGACACTCGTAAGATCACGGAGAAAGCCAAGGGCACGTGGGACAAGTTTCGCCATCAGCGCGATGTCCACAAGATGCACCACCAGCGCGTGCTGCAGGAAAAGGAGGCACTATCGGTGAAGATCCGTAAGCTGGAGCGTCATGTTGCCGCATATGAACCCCTGCTCCAAGAGCTCAAGGCTAAGTATGAAAACTCCATGAAGGAGAAAATGCTGATGCGTTTGGAGCGTGACCGGCATGTTGCACGGGCCGAGGCGCTTGAGTCACAGCTGAAAGCGATTGCAGGTGCATCTACACCTGGATCAGCACCCGCACCTGGACGAAGCAAAGAGGTTGCTGCGGCCGCCCCGCTTGGTTCATCAGGATCTGACAAACAAGGGGCTTCGACGTCGTCCTCATCTTCAAGCAAGACCTCGTCAAGCGGACAGAAAAAGAAAAGCAGCAAGTCAAAGAGCGACGTGCCTGACACAAAGCTGCCTAATCCCGATGCTGCGAATCCGTTCGTGGACAAACGATTCGAGCCTGTCAATCCTGAACGTGTGGAGCTTGCTCGCAGTTGTCCGGCTCACGGAAACTCCGTCGCGGCTGTAGCTTTCCATCCGAAGAACCCGATTGTAGCGACCGTCTCAGATGACGAGACATGGAAGCTCTGGTCAGCACCTGCAGGTGAGCTTATCATGAGTGGTGAAGGCCATCGGAGCTGGATAGCAGGCGTGGCTTTCCATCCTCGAGGGGCACATGTAGCGACGTCGTCGGGAGATAACACCGTTAAACTCTGGGACTTTGTGGGAGCTGCATGCTCATTAACGCTAGCTGACCACTCGCACCCCGTTTGGGAGAGTGCCTTTCATCACGACGGTGACTTCCTCGTGAGTGCCTCCATGGATCACACGTGCAAGCTATGGGATCTGCACTCGGGTCGTTGCCGCCGAACCTTCCGGGGCCATGTCGATTCCGTTAACAGTGTGTGTTTCCAGCCATACTCAACGAATATCTGCACCGGCTCAGGCGATAAGACTGTCTCCATCTGGGACCTGCGCTCCGGCCTCTGTGTACAAACCTTCTACGGTCATCAGAATGCGTGCAACAGCGTTGCCTTCGCCCTCGCGGGTGACGCAATTGCATCCTGCGATGCTGATGGTTTTGTCAAAGTCTGGGACGTTCGCATGGTGGCCGAACGCAGCTCACTCGATGGGGGCCAGCACCCACTCAACAGCGTGGCTTTCGACCGAAGTGGAAAAATGCTAGCAGCAGCCAGTGACGACGGAACCATCAAGCTCTTCAGCTTGAAGACCGAAGCTCTGGCTACGGAATTTAAGGGCCACGAGGGTCCTGTCCAGGTGCGTTGTGTAAATTTCAAGTGCATTCTATTCGTTTTGGAGATAACCAGCTCACCATTCTTTGTCTGTTTGTCTTGTTCACGCTGAACTCGCTGCCATTGTCCTGTCCTGTTACATATCTATTGCTGTTGTATCCGGCCTGATTTCGCAATCGTGCCTGATTGCACTGCCTCGCCGCCGAACGCAGTCCGTCAAGTTCGACCTGAACGGCCGCTTTTGGCATCATCCAGCTCTGATTGCACCTTCCGGCTGTGGTCAACATAGCAAGAGTCACCGAGGAAGGCACCACCGCCTGCCTATCTGTCTTGCTCTCCATCCCGCTGCCATCGCCTCGCCCTGCCTTCTCCATCTCTCTACTAATAAAAGCTTGGCTGCTGTCGTATGCCGCGTTCATATCTTCTGCGTACCGGTATCGATCAATTGTTGTTACTGTCGCTGGATGTGTCATTGGAGTCGACTTAGAGGCTGCGGAGCCGCTCCTTCTTGCCGATGAACTCAGCGTTGAGTGATAACTTGTAGTAGGTAACTTGCCAATAACCGCAAAGGAAGATGCCCCAAAGAGTGTAAACAGACGCCACAGAACGTTAGGGAATACGTTCCAGGTACTAAGCCAGACAACGAAGACCTCGAAGAACGCTGTGACCGCTACGTAAAACCAAAATCGCGTCACGTAGAGTACCGGTGGCATCGACACCTCCTGGTGCGGGGACCAGTAGTTCGATATCACGCAGGCGAAGTAGATGTGCAGGAACACATTCATAAAAATCATGAGTCCGTAGCCGTAGTGCACGGGGGCGAGTGGGTGCACACGTGCAGGAGCAATACGGAAGGCGAACACTACGAGCGCAAGTCGGAAAGCAATAAATGCAAACCGAGCCTGCTTGCTGTTACGTAGAGCCAAGTCTGTGCAGCGTTGCTGCATCTGACGCATGGGCAGCGTGATCTTCAGCGCGTAAAGCGCAGCAGTGAGCAGCGCCAACGAGCTAAAGAAACCCAGCAGCGTCTTCACAGCCTCCTCTGCCCCGTATCGCTCCTGTGAAGCCGGGAGCGTCGCGCGAATATCATGCCACACCACGTGCAAGTCCATGAAGAATCCAGCCCACCAGTACCACGGCTTCAGCACAGAAGCCATGGGGTAGCCAACCGTAAGCGCCGGGATGCCTCGCGCCGACTCGACCACCACCTTGACGGGACTAATTGGGGACGTCATCGACGCAAAGTGGCGCAGATAGAACAATTTCCAATGGTACTGCTCGTAGAAGTACTTGTGGTTGATGTTGTACCCCACAGGCAGTCTCATGCCTTTGGGTTCCGGCTCCGCCTTCTTGATCGCTTCCTTGTCCGCCCCTGTGTACGCCACCTTCATGGGCGTGAACAGCTTGGCCTTGCGCAGCATCTTGCTGTACATGGAGCTCAAGAACCCCTGATCCGCGCCGTCAAAGCTCTCGAGCCGTCCCAGCGCATCCAGCAGTCGCTGATACTCGGTCGCGGACGGCGTGACCACCAGGAGCCCCGTGTGGAAGTGGCACGGGTTCATGAACACGGCGCAGAACTCCCCGCACAGGAACAGCTCGTCCGAGTTGCGGATCAGCACGTTGTCGGCGTCCAGGTACACGACGCGCTCGTACTCCAGCAGGTTCCACACGTGCAGCTTGTTGAGCGTGTAGATGAAGTTCTTGTTGCGTAGCGTGCTGCCCAGGAACGGGTTCTCGATGTTGGTCACGTCCAGCACGCGGCAGCCCATGGCGCGGAACAGCTGCTTGCTGTGCTCGGACACCGAGTCGGACGCCAGCACCACCAGGTCGTACGGCGAGCCCGTCATCTTGATGCTGTGCATCATCACCTGCACGCCCAGCACGTACTCAGCATCGCGGCTGGTGCCTTCGTAGTGCACCGTCACGTAGGCGAAGCGGCTCGTGGGCGGGTCTTGCACGTCCTGCACCTGCACCTCGGAGGCCGCGGCCGCCCAGAGCGACAGCAGCAAGAGCGACAGCGAGAGCGCTCGCACGCGCCAAGACATGAGCAGCAGGGGGAATTATCGGCTTTGCCGTCCAGGTCTCCAGAAATGCGTCGGTGTGGAGAATGATAGACGGCAGGAGATATGTAACATGAGCGTGATTACCACGACACAAGCAGAACGCAAAAATATGCTGTACGAGAGGTTTTTGATGTTGACGAGGTCGTGATAGCGGATCGCTGCGAGATGTCGCGGGAAAGTCGCTTGTAGGTCGTCCGAAGCGGCGGCCAGTGGTTCCGCCTGCATCCGCATCAATGGCCGTCACAAGCGCTTCCGGACCCAAGCAGTAGGAGCATGACGGACCCGTTCTCGGAGCTGCGCAAGCACGCGGGCGGCAACCATCCGCAGAAGGCCAAGCTCAACGTCGTGCTGGCCGCCATCGTCGACGTCATCTTCGAGCGCCGCAGCAATGGCGACCGCAGCGCGCCCATCTCGCCCACCGAGTACTTCGCCGCGCTCATGACGGCGCTGGACGCCGCGTCCGACTCGCACCGCCAGGAGGTCGCGCAGCTGCTGTCGATGGTGCTGCCGGAGGTGCCGGCGCCCGTGCTGCGGGGCAAGTTCTCGGCCGTGGCCAAGTGCCTCTCCTCGGTGCTGCAGGAGGCTGGCGACGACACTGCGCTTCTGCGCTCGGCCAGCGCGTGTCTGGCGCAGGCGCTGCTGGCCCAGGAGCCCTCGGCAACGGCGTGGGCCCGCCCGGAGTGCTGCGCAGCTTCCAGATGATGCTGACCATGGCGATGGACACGAGGCCGAAGGTTCGCAAGGCCGGACACAAGTGGACGATGGACGTGCTGGAGCTCCACGCTGCCAAGGGATGCGACGCCCTGTCGACGCACATTGCCAGCTTCGCGGAGAATGTGTTTGCGAGCTCCAAGGGTGGAAAGGATGACCAGAGACTCGTGCTGCTGGTGGCGTTCCTGAAGGTGGCGATGCCCCTGCTGCAGCGCAAGGTGGTGGCCTCGCTGGTCGCGGCGCTGGCCAAGTTCCTGGACGCGAACTCAAAGACGTTGCGGCTTGTGACGTATGAGGCGCTTGATGCTCTGAGTGCGGCCCCAGAGTCGCAGCTGACTGCCGACGCGCTCCGCAAGCTCGTGTGTGCGGTGCTTGATGCGCAGAGTAGCGGCACGCTGGAGGCTCAGGGAGGACCTATCGCCATTTACGCGGTGCGCATTCCGTCGCAGGCCCTCGTACGTCTTGGTGCTGCAAACAGTGAGGCAGCACGCGAACTGCTTCCGCGTGTGGTGGGAGCTGTGGTTTCCCACTTTTCCAGTGATAATGACCGTGTTCAGCGCCAATCGGCCCGCTCTCTTTTGGATATTCTCAAGGCATGCCTGTCTCCTGAGACGCTCGAGACGGAAGGCTATTTCGAAGACATTACCCGAGTGCTCGCCTCGCTGCAAAGCCTGACTTCGCTGCGCTTCCAGGGCGCATGGAACCACGTGTTCCCGTTCATCGCTGAGCTCTTCCGCTTCTATGGTCCGGCCAGTCGACCGGCACTCGAGCCGGTGCTTAATACGTGCGTTGAGCTACACGAGGCCGCTGACCAGCTTCCTCAGCAGCAGCAGGACGGCAAGAGCGCTCAGGCACTGTCGCAGCTCTTTTCGCTTGCTGCTGGTGCTGCCGTGGAAGCTCTGGGCCCGCGCTCTTTCTTGAGATTGTGCCGATTGACCACCCAACCGAAATTGTGAGCGAGCAGCGCGCCTGGCTCCTGCCGGTTTTCCGTGACGCGCTCCGTTCCGCCCAGCGTGGTGGTGAACTGTCATTCTTCGCTGATGCCATTCTTCCGATGGCACGTGGCTGTGAGGCTGGTGCTCGTGATGCTAGTGCCACGCCACTGCAAGCTAAGAAGCTGCAGACTCGCGCCATCCAGCTCTGGTCGCTGTTCCCGAGTGTGTGCGCGCGTGCTGTGGACATTGACTCCCACTTCAAGAAGGTGGCGAAGGTGCTTGCTAGTGCTATGGCTGATAAGCGCTATCCAGAATTACGTCTGGCTGTCTGCCAAGGTCTTCAGGCTCTTGTGAAACGCACTCGCGCTCTGCAGAAGTCTATTGCTCGTCGTTACCAGAATGAGACTGAGGACGCTGAAGATGATATCGAAGAGGAGGAGGAGGAAGAACATGAGGAGGAACCCCTGGATGAGGCGAAGCTTGCGCGTGATCGTGCTGCCTTGGCCAAGTACTCTGGTCGCTACGTGCCTCTGCTTCTGTCCTTCGTGGAGGAGCTGGACCCGGAGAAGGACACCGAGCGCGCCCAGGTGCTGCTGGACACTCTTGAGGGTTTCGCTTCACTTGCCGAAGCCGAACTGATTAGCACGACGTTTAAGAAGGTGATGCAGAAGCTGCTGGAGGCTACGACAGAAGCTAAGCGTCTCGAGGCCGATGGCGCTGGCAACCACTCCAAGCGCGCTACCAAGCTCAAACAGATTTCTCATGCGCAGATGGCCCTTGCATTGTCTCTTTTGGCACACGTGGACGACGCTAACGTAGCGCTGCTGTACCGCGTGATCAAGCCTTATTTGCTGGATGACGCCGATGCCCCTATGCAGAAGCGCTCATACGCTGCTCTGGTGGCCATTTGTGACGCCCACCCGAAGTTCCTTTCTGAGGAGTCCCAACTGCAGGATCTAACGCGTGCCATTTGTGAGTCTCTGCTTACGTGCTCTGTGCCGGCCAAGAAGATGCGTCTGCGTGTGCTTGCGCACTTAATCCGTGCACTTCAGGCCCAGCCTGCGACCGACGGACTGGCCGAGAAGGAGCTTGTTCCCAACCTTGTTGGTGAAATTATGCTGTGCACGAAGGAGGCGAACGGAAAGGCCCGTGAGGCTGCTTTCGAGCTCTTAGTTGCTATGGCCATGCTGCTTCGCGCGCGTGACCCGCAAAATGGACTGATGGAGTTCATTCAAATGGTTCTGGGTGGTCTTGCTGCCCGCACGCCTCACATGCGTAGTGCTGCTGTAATCTGCCTGAGTCGACTAGTATTTGAGTTTGGCCGCGAGGACCCATCGATTGCCCAGGCGATGCCAGCGCTGTTAAAGACGGTTCTGATGCTGCTGCACGAGAAGGCCCGCGAGGTGATTAAGAGCGTTATTGGCTTTATGAAGCTGGGCATTGCTGTGCTGCCCAAGGAGCAGCTTGAGGAATTCCTCCCGATATCATTAACGGACTGCTGGTCTGGATTGGTGAAAGCAAGAACCGCTTCCGTGCCAAGACTCGTATCATCCTTATTAAGCTGTGCCGTAAGTTCGGCTACGAACACGTAGCAGCTCTCGTCCCTGAGGAGGACCGCGCTCTGATCCGCCACATCAAGAAGACAAAGGAACGTGAGGATAAGAAGAAGTCGGAGCTGGCGGCTGAGGCTGCGGAGCGCCGTGCTGCCAAGAAGAGCCGTGATACGTTCGAAGAGTTCATGGCTGACTCGGACGATGAGGACGCTGCCGAAGACGACGAGGCTGCTGCCCTGCAGGTTCTGAAGCGCAAGAAGGATCTCCACAAGAAGCACAAGGGTGGCAAGGTTATTCGCGAGGACGAAGATGACATTGTGGACTTCTTAGACGACAACGCAGCTGTCAAGAACATCTTCTCGGCACGCCGTGGTGGCGGAGACGACGACTACAGCGATGACGAGTTCCAGATGGCAAAGGATGGACGCATGATCATCCCAGGCGGTGAGGATGACGAAATGGATGGCGGAAGCGACAGCGATGACGAGGAGAAGATTAAGCAGGATGTGGCGTCTCAGCTGCAGCGCATGGGACTCAACAACAAGAGCAAGAACGATAAGTCCAGCAAAGCAAAGCGTAAACGCGATGATGATGGTACTGGTCGCGAGTACCGTGCAAAGAAGGCTGGCGGTGACATGAAGAAGAAGGGCAAGCTGGAGCCGTACGCTTACATTCCGCTGGACCCGAAGCTCATGGCCAAGCGCAACAAGCGTGCAGCTGTGACGCGCTATGGCGGCAGTGTTGGCAAGCGGCGGGGCAACAAGTGATGCGTTTTGAGGCATAGAAGCCTCCATCACGAAGCGCGATAGCAATGCGAGTTGCCGAGACACGGCGACGTAGGTAGACGACAAGCTTAGAGCAAAAGAGCCCGAGTAAGGGCGTACATGAGTGATGAATATTCCTATTTCTCTTTGCATGGTGTTTTTCGCGGCTATGTACTGTTTTGTGATTTATTTGACGCTCTGGTGACCAGTGCTGTCAACGTTGAACCCTTGAACGTTCGTGAACACCTTCTGTACTCTACTCTCCCAAATTTTTTCGAACTCCCACCAAACTCCCTTCAAACTCCCTCCTGCACCTGCTGAACTATTGTCCGCATTTCACGACGCGATGCAAAACGAGCACACGCCGCGGACGCCTGAGCGCGGCAGGCATGGTCAGGAAGTACCCCCCTCGGTGCCTCGTTCCCATCGATGGCATCAGCGACGGATCACCTTCAGCCCTGCCCGAGATCGTTCTGCCGACCACACCACCGTGTCGAAGATCGGTCTGCACACAATCAGCATGTGCAGACGGATTTCACGGCGCTAGAGCAACAAGTCAAACAAGAAACGGGATTGTGGCTCTATCGAATGAAGCGCCAAAAGCAGAAGGTGTTTTGGCATTTCATCCGGCTACTTGCGAATGATGAGAGCGGACAAGACGATGACCATAAACTCACGAATGCGGATGCTAAGAGTGCATATTGCTTACATTGCAAGTGTGCTATAAGCTTTCAAACGGGCAAGCATTATGTTAAAGAGCATATGACAACGTATCATCCGGACCACATAAAGGCTTTCGAATCAGAGCAACAACGCCGGACGGACGCCCTGCAGAATGGTGCAGTAAGCCGCAACCTTTTTCGGTCTCTTGCCGAGGTCGCCGATCCCAGGAAATCGTTTCCAATCCGTCGCATCACGCACGAGCAGCAGCGGTACGCCAACAAGCTTCTCGCGCAGTGGGTTGCATGTCATTTCCGCCGATGGTGATCGTTGAGGACGAAGGATTCATCGAGTTTGTGCGCTACATCACTCAAGACCTTGGACGTGTGGAGTTGGGTCTGCCCAAACGGACACAGCTACGAAATGACATTGTTGCTCTAGCAGAAGGCCTTCGCAGACAAGTCAGAGAGGACATCGCACGGTGCTGCAAATATTTTTCGATTACTAGTGATATTTGGACTGCACGAAACGCGCGCAGTTATATATCATGTACGATTCATTATGTGGATGACAACTTCTATCTAAGAAACTGGACGCTCGAGGTGCGAGAGATTCCGGGCATTCATGATGCCGATGCAATCGCTGCTGCGCTTAGTCAGATCATGTCGGATTGGTCGCTTCCAAAAGATTATTGCACCCTTTTCCTAAGCGATAGTGCGTCAAACGTCGTCAAGGCTGCAGATTTACTAGGTCTACCCCACATGTCATGTATCGCTCACACTCTTTATCTCGTCGTTGCGGGCGCATTGATTAAGCCTAAAAGAAGCTCAACCGGGGATGAGCTTCCACCATGGACTGCTGAAGTTGAGACCGAAAATGATGAGACTATTCCTGAAAATGAAGAGGATGAAGTTCTTCCTAACGAGGATCGAGAAGGAATAACGACTCTGCGGGAACTTGCTATCGATGACATGAACGTTTTTGAACACTGCAATTTCGTCACTTCAGCGTAATGAGATAGATGCAGTGCGTGTGATTGTACAACATTTCCGATCACTTGCCGTGTATTTCAGAAAATCGCCGAAGGCGCACAATCGGCTTGGTGCAATTCAGATTACGGACTATCACGTGGAGCGCACAATCCGCCGTGAACCTGATGGTTGATTGCCCAACCAGTTAGAGTAGCAGCTGGCTAATGATGCAACGTTTTGTCTATTTGGAGGCGGCTCTTGTTGGGTTTTTCACTTATCTCAAATCTCGCGAAGGCCACAAGGAGTTCAAAGACATGGAGAGCAAGCTGCGGAGGCCGAAAGCTGCGGACTGGTTAGCAATAAAGTGCTTAAGCACATTGTTAGATCCATTTGCCAAGGCTACCGGTGAACTAGGCGGACAAACTTACCCTACAATCCCACTAGTTCTACCAACTATTTCCGGTATTCGTAAGTGGCTGAGCCGAACCGACCTTTTGCTTCACTTGCCGCTGCAACGGGGATGAAAGCTACGTGGATGAAACGCTGTTCATGATGAATGAATGCCGGAAAATCATGCTGAAATTATTCGACGATCGGTTTTCTAAACTTGAAAAGAGTGATCTCACCTGGATCTCTTTTTAGATCCTCGACTAGCCAAGCGAATGCCACATCTGAGTCCGACCGATCTTCCTTGTGCGTGTGACAGCGTTGTTCGTGCTGCTGTTGAACTCGCTACTAGTGAGAGAAATACGCCGTTTCTTTCAGAGATTGCTGAGCGCCAGCTTACTCCGTCAACTCTACCCAAATTTCTGAGAGCTGCGACTTTCATGACTACCTGTTTGGTCCTGATGTCGTGCAGCAACAGCCAACGGACTTGGATCATGACTGCAACGAGGAGCTCAAGCTGTACTTGGCTGACATTAAAAAGTCCGCGATGAGCTCCGCAAATCCGCTAGAATGGTGGAGAGTCCACAAGCAGGTGTATCCCAACTTGAGTAAGCTCGCACGTAAATGGTTGGGAGCTGTGGCAACTAGTGTTCCATCAGAGCGAGCATTTTCAACAAGTGGGAATATCGTGACAGTCAAACGGAGCTCCTTGACACCTGCTATGGTCCGTGATCTTGTATTTGTGTCCGAGAATTGGCACAGAAGCTCCCAGAAAGAAGCACGCAGGTAAATACCGGTACGTTCAACGTTTCCGCCAACAAAACAGCTCCTACAGTTGCACGTCAGCACGTCCCTGTCCAAGATGCCCTGCTTGTGGAGATCCTCGACGACACAGCTCCTCCAGATCGCCGAAGTGCCGGTTAGTGTTGCTGGCAGCTCGCCTATTGTGTGGCCACATCAAAATACATATACATTTTTCAACAATAAAGTTGAGGGGGAGTAAAAGGAGTTCAGAATTTCTGTACTCCCACTGTACTCCAGCGGAGTTGCACGGGAGTTTGCTAAACGTTGACAGCACTACTGGTGACAACAACACTTTACCTTGATGCAAGAACATGTGCAGATGAACCCCTCAATTATCATAGCGTCGGGAACGGCAAAATTATTTCAATTTAGGGGAATTCCAATCTCGGGTTGTGCCGTTTTAGGGGTACACGAAGGTGCCTTCAGCCATTCATCCTGCAGAGCACCAAGCAGTCAACTAATTGTGCTCAGAGCTTACAGAGCTCATTTTGCAAACTTTCGCTCGTTAGCAATGCCGTCGCCAACGAAAACATCTCGAATGTTGCTCACCAACCCTCAAAAGCTGCAAATTTGTCAGCAGCACACGCAACCTAGATGACGCGAGACATATATTTGAAATGGCTCAAGGAAATGGACACGATGTTTAGAATGCAGCATCGTAAATGCCTCCTACTTCTTGACAACGCTACTGTCCAGGGGGGTATGATGAGGCCGCTTTGACGAATGTTGAGGTGGTATTTCTCCCAACCACCAGCAAACGACAGCAGTTAGATGCAGGAATCATCGTACCATTTTAAAGGCGATACTGACGCCGTCAAATGCAGCATGCTGTAGATATTTTTGATGTGTTGGGCTACTCAGGCCTCCTAGACTATTATAACTGCGAGTTTGATGAACCTGAAGAGAAATGTGCTATTATAGAGACACTTTTGACCATGCTGTCGCGACTTCACGCCAACAATCCGATGTCAGTTGATGAGCTGCTTAATCCAGAGAACGAGAATGAAATCGTGGACGAGCCGACTGACGAGGACTTTGCGGGATTGAGATACAGACGACTGAAGATACTTCAATATGCCTCGAAGAATTCCAGATTTTCCAGATGCTATGAGGAGCAGGAGAGTGCCGACAATAATGTTGCTGAAGACGATGCATGCGGGAATGCTTCTGACAAAGAAGAAGAGGAGCCGACTGCCGCCGAAATCAAGGATTATCTCAGATGGATAGGGAAACTTTTAATTCGTGCCGATACTATAGGAGTGTCAGACAGATCGGTCAGCGGACTTCGTGCAATGCAGCGATTGTTCCGAGATGAATTGGGAAACAAACAAGGACGGAAGATGCAGGTGTCAATGCTAGACTTCACTGATCGACCTGTACGACTTTGACTTTAGCCATAGTTAAGCACCCATTTGATGGAATATATGTCGATTTTTTATTCCACATTCCGTCTGAGGGGATTTAGTAATAATTACTTAGCTTTGTATACCACGCGTGCCTAGTTGGTCATCGGGAACCAACATTTTATTCCATTTGAGGGTGTATTCCAAGTCTGGGGATTACTAACGAGGGGTTCATCGGTACTTCTATAGCAGCAATACACAACTGGAAGAATCTTAGCCGGAGGGCTGATGACACTATGACATCCTCAATGTCATAGTGTGGTAAAGTCCTGGATGGAGATTGGAGTAACACTGACAAACAGGTGTATTTAGTTTGTTACGCTCCTGCTCAGACAAGATGGTGCTAGGCAGGAAAACTACTTGTACATTTAGGGCATCGCATCGTCCGGACGCTTGATGATCACCGTCTTGTGCTCCAGGTAGTTGCGCAGACCCAGCTCGCCGTTCTCGCGACCAATGCCAGAGTCCTTGAACCCACCAAACGGAGTGTTCGAGTCGAACACGTCGTAGCAGTTTACGTACACCGTGCCCGTGCGGATGCCGTTAGAGATCTTGATGGCGTTGTCGATGTTGCTCGTCACAACACCAGCACCAAGGCCATACACGGAGTCGTTGGCACGAGCAATGACCTCGTCGATAGTCTTGAACTTGAAGATCGACATGACGGGTCCAAAGATCTCCTCGCGGGCGATGGTCATGTCATCCTCGACGTCAGCAAAGACCGTCGGCTCAATGAACCAACCCTTGTTGCCGTGACGCTTGCCACCAGCAAGCAGCGTAGCACCTTCCTTCTTGCCCTCCTCAATGTAGCCGAGGATCTTCTCAAACTGAGCCTCGTCGATCTGAGAGCCCTGGTCCGTCTTCGGGTCAAAAGGGTCCCCGACAACACGAGCGTTAGCAGCCTCAACCGAACGACGAACAAACTCGTCGTAGATGCCCTCCTGGACGTACACACGGGTGCCAGCAATGCAGCACTGGCCCTGGTTCATGAACAGACCAAGCTGCGACTGCTGAATTGCAAGATCGATATCGGCGTCGTCCAGAATGATGTTGGCCGACTTGCCACCGAGCTCGAGCGTCACACGCTTCAGGTTGCTCACGTGCGACGTGCGCATGATCTGGTACCCGACTTCCGTCGATCCGGTGAACGCGACCTTGTCCACGTTGGGGTGCTGCGCGAGGTGGCGGCCAGCCTTCGCACCCACTCCAGGCACGATGTTCACCACGCCCTTCGGGAAGCCGGCCTCCACGATCAGCTCACCCACACGAAGAGCAGACAGCGGGGTCTGCTCGGCAGGCTTAAGCACGATGGTGTTACCAGCCGCGAGAGCGGGCCCCAGCTTCCACGCCATCATGAGCAGCGGGAAGTTCCACGGGATGATCTGCGCGCAGACGCCTACAGGCTCAGCCTTAGTGTAGCAAAGGTATGGTCCCGACACGGGGATGACCGATCCGTGGATCTTGTCGGGCCAGCCAGCGTAGTAGCGGAGGGTCTTGATGACGAGGCCTAGGTCAGCTCCCTTGGCCAACGCGCACGGCTTGCCGTTGTCGAGAGCCTCAAGAGCAGCGAGCTCGTCAATGTTCTCCTCGATGAGGTCCGCCAGCTTGTACATCAGGCGACCACGGTCCTCAGCAGACATGGTCCGCCAGGGACCTTCAAAGGCAGCACGAGCAGCCTTTACGGCGGCATCAATGTCGGCGGTGCCGCCCTCAGCGACGTCGGCGATCTTCTCCTCCGTGGCCGGGTTGAACGTCTCGAAGGTGCGGCCCTTGATGGACGGCACGAACTCGCCGTTGATCAGCAGGTTGGTCTGCTTCACCGGCACCTTCGCCGAGAAGTGGCGTGACAGGATCAGGGGCGAGGCCTTGGCTGCGGTGGCAACCGAAACGCGAGCGAAGGCGCTGGCCTGGACGCGGGGACTTGACGCAGGATGTGGCGCTGCATGGCTTGACTTGTTCTGGAGTAGCTTGGATGGTGCAAATTGCAGAATGAGGTCAAGAGGCCCGCTGCCGGCGCCGGACAAATGTCTGAGGGCCGCACTGCTGTCCACAGATTCCATCCAGCCACGTAAGCGGTTGAACTCCGCGTCGTTTCGTAAGCTATACGTGGCTTAAGAGGTCTGCGACCAGGTTGTGTGAATAGTTAGGCGTTTTGAAAACGTATCATTTTCGGAAGGTATGCATTGTGGCGTTTGAAGACAAGACGCCGAAACGGACGCGACTCATCAGGAAAAACGCAACCAAGTTGAACTTCAGCTCAAGCAGAGACGAGCTTCCGAGCCGAACCAGGCGAAGCCGATCCCCGACCACGTGGCTTGGTCTTGGTCTCATTAAACCGCAAGCTGAAGCTTGGAGCAAAAATATCAGCATCTCTCTTGACCCCCATCCACGAGTTTTGACCTTTGCCGACGGTACAACTACTGTACTTCCACCACGACTGCTTGTTGCAAGAACTTGATTGGACTCGTAGTTAAAAGCGCTGGCTGATAAACCTGGCGCTTTCAATTATTGCGCTGTTTAGCGTCGCAGCACACAATACAGTACCGAAAGTATGCTGTGTAAACAGGGTTGTTGACAGCAACTTGCCACTCCTCTTAATCAAATCCCAAGAGACCCAATCTTCTTGCGTATCCGTGGATGAGAACCTCAGGCGAAATCCGGCTGGGAAGCGTTCCAGCTGTAAATGTCCACTCAGAGCGGTGAGTCCATGTTGAAGACACCACATCGCTCATCGATAGTATCCGAATATCACCAATTCACTGGAACCTCTGCATTCGAGACTTCAGCACCATTTTCACTTCACAAGGCAGACACCTTTTTCGCTGAAAATCATTGCAGAAGGAGATTATAAGTTGCGTCACCGTTAATACGAGCGTTGAGCGGTATTAATAGCATCCCGTTTGAAATGCATCCTGTGTTGAACAACGCATTTGTCAGCAAAAACTGGGTTTGAACGACACACGATCAACGCAACAATGTATTTATGGTTTGCGCCCTGCTGCTAAACTCAGCAAAAGAAAAATAGAGGCAAACTACTACTTTAGTACATTGCGGCCTTGCTTAAGGCATCGAGTCGTCTGGACGCTTGATGATCACCGTCTTGTTCTCCAGGTAGTTGCGCAGACCCAGCTCGCCGTTCTCGCGACCAATGCCAGAGTCCTTGAACCCACCAAACGGAGTGTTCGAGTCAAACACGTCGTAGCAGTTTACGTACACCGTGCCCGTGCGGATGCCGTTAGAGATCTTGATGGCGTTGTCGATGTTGCTCGTCACAACACCAGCACCAAGGCCGTACACGGAGTCGTTGGCACGCTCAATCACCTCGTCGATGGTCTTGAATTTGAGGATGGACATCACCGGGCCGAAGATTTCCTCACGCGCGATGGTCATGTCATCCTCGACGTCAGCAAAGACCGTCGGCTCAATGAACCAACCCTTATCGCCGTGACGCTTGCCACCAGCAAGCAGCTTAGCACCCTCCTTCTTGCCCTCCTCAATGTAGCCGAGAATCTTCTCAAACTGGCCCTCGTCGATCTGAGAGCCCTGGTCCGTCTTGGCATCGAACGGGTCTCCGACAACACGAGCGTTGGCGGCCTCAACCGTGCGACGAACAAACTCGTCGTAGATGCCCTCCTGGACGTACACACGGGTGCCAGCAATGCAGCACTGGCCCTGGTTCATGAACAGACCAAGCTGCGACTGCTGAATTGCAAGATCGATATCGGCGTCGTCCAGAATGATGTTGGCCGACTTGCCACCGAGCTCGAGCGTCACACGCTTCAGGTTGCTCACGTGTGACGTGCGCATGATCTGGTACCCGACTTCCGTCGATCCGGTGAACGCGACCTTGTCCACGTTGGGGTGTTGCGCGAGATGACGGCCAGCCTCGGCACCCACGCCAGGCACGATGTTCACCACGCCCTTCGGGAAGCCGGCCTCCACGATCAGCTCACCCACACGAAGAGCAGACAGCGGGGTCTGCTCGGCAGGCTTAAGCACGATGGTGTTACCAGCCGCGAGAGCGGGCCCCAGCTTCCACGCCATCATGAGCAGCGGGAAGTTCCACGGGATGATCTGCGCGCAGACGCCTACAGGCTCAGCCTTAGTGTAGCAAAGGTATGGTCCCGACACGGGGATGACCGATCCGTGGATCTTGTCGGGCCAGCCAGCGTAGTAACGAATGGTCTTAATGACGAGACCCAGGTCGGCGGCCTTGGCAACCGTGCACGGCTTGCCATTGTCGAGGGCCTCTAGCGCAGCGAGCTCGTCAATGTTCTCCTCGATGAGGTCCGCCAGCTTGTACATCAGGCGACCACGGTCCTCAGCGGACATGGTCCGCCACGGACCTTCGAAGGCAGCACGAGCAGCCGCCACAGCAGCATCGATGTCATCGGTGCCGCCCTCAGCGACGTCGGCGATCTTCTCCTCCGTGGCCGGGTTGAACGTCTCGAAAGTGCGGCCCTTTTGGACGGCACGAACTCGCCGTTGATCAGCAGGTTGGTCTGCTTCACCGGCACCTTCGCCGAGAAGTGGCGCGAAAGGATCAGGGGCGAGGCCTTGGCAGCCGTGGCAACCGAAACGCGAGCGAAGGCGCTGGCCTGGACGCGGGGGACTTGACGCAGGATGTGGCGCTGCATGGTGAAGAGGAACTGGACTTGGCTGGGACGGCGCAAATTGCAGAATGAGCAGGTTGGGCGCAGTGAAAAGGATATTCGCCACTCCATCGTCCGCAGATACCTCGTGCCTGTACTCTGTCATGTCCGTTGCTGTCAGGCGTCCATGTGGCCCCTGTCAGGTGAGTCGCTCCATCAGCCAAAACGCAAGAAATCGCATTGTTGAAGTTCATGCTCATGCAAAAACGAGGCAATGGGCAATGCTGTCGAGGGACTCGGTCAAATCGCGGGTAGCGTGCGGCTCAACCAGCCCCGGGCCACGAGCGGGTGGCTGACCGTGCCACTTTCGCGGGCTTGCAACGCACGACGCGTGCGGCGGTCTCATTTTGACCAGCACAACCTCAGAATCGTATCGTTGTTTTCTGCTTGGTGTTTTCATGATATTGTGCGGGCTTTAGGTGAAATTCGCCAATGCTATTTTTCGGCTTCCGGCGATCGCGATCGTGAACAAGCTGTTCCGTTAAACCACATTTTGGGCGCAATTGACGAAAATAGGCGCCAACCCCTCATGACTTGCGTCTTCACTTCCCCTCAAATCGCTCGTGATCGAGTTTCTTGCGTGTCCGCCAATGAAAGCGAAAATCGGCTGGAAACTCGCCTGCGGTGAAGTATGTGGACAAACCCAAGTTGAAGAGTAGGAAACCGGTAGCATCATTTTCTCGGCAGACTGCAACACGTTAAGCTGGATACGTTGTACAGCGCTCGAGCGGGTGGACGGAAGAACACCCTCCAGTCGACGTCAAAAGCGCTGAGCCTGGCTCGAACACTGTTTCGCAGGGTCCAGCGAAGCGTGGGCGATGCAGCAATTGCAGGCCATTCGCTGCAGCAACAGGTGCGGTTTCATGCCATTGCTCCTCGTGTACTACCAGATCTGACGGAATCGCGGGTGACGCTGCTTGTGTGTATTGAAGTGTTGGTGGGCTGTTTACAGTTCTGCCATGCTGCAGCACAATACTCAAATACAGTTCACAAGGGTGTCTATTACGACTGGGTTGCACTCGCCACACGAGTACAAGTAATTAATTGCTACTTTGACAACAACGTGACAGGATCGCTTAAGGCATCGAGTCATCCGGACGTTTGATGATCACCGTCTTGTGCTCCAGGTAGTTGCGCAGACCCAGCTCGCCGTTCTCGCGACCAATGCCAGAGTCCTTGAACCCACCGAACGGAGTGTTCGAGTCAAACACGTCGTAGCAGTTCACGTACACCGTGCCCGTGCGGATGCCGTTAGAGATCTTGATGGCGTTGTCGATGTTGCTCGTCACGACACCACCGCCCAGGCCGTACTCAGAGTCGTTAGCGCGAGCAATGACCTCGTCGATGGTCTTGAACTTGAGGATGGACATCACCGGGCCGAAGATTTCCTCGCGAGCGATGGTCATGTCATCCTCGACGTCAGCAAAGACCGTCGGCTCAATGAACCAGCCCTTCTCACCGTGGCGCGCGCCGCCAGCCACGAGACGAGCGCCCTCTTCCTTGCCCTTCTCGACGTATCCGAGGATCTTCTTGAACTGAGCCTCGTCGATCTGAGAGCCCTGGTCCGTCTTGGCATCGAACGGGTCTCCGATCACGCGAGCGTTGGCGGCCTCGGCAGAGCGCTTCACGAACTCGTCGTAGATGCCCTCCTGCACGAACACGCGCGTACCCGAGATGCAGCACTGACCCTGGTTCATGAACAGACCAAGCTGCGACTGCTTGATGGCAAGGTCGATGTCTGCGTCGTCCAGAATGATGTTGGCCGACTTGCCACCGAGCTCGAGCGTCACACGCTTCAGGTTGCTCACGTGCGACGTGCGCATGATCTGGTACCCGACTTCCGTCGATCCGGTGAACGCGACCTTGTCCACGTTGGGGTGCTGTGCCAAGTGGCGACCAGCGTTAGCACCCACGCCAGGCACGATGTTCACCACGCCCTTCGGGAAGCCGGCCTCCACGATCAGCTCACCCACACGAAGAGCCGACAAGGCAGTCTGCTCGGCGGGCTTAAGCACGACGGTGTTGCCCGCAGCAAGAGCGGGGCCCAGCTTCCACGCCATCATGAGCAGCGGGAAGTTCCACGGGATAATCTGCGCGCAGACGCCCACAGGCTCGGCCTTGGTGTAGCAAAGGTATGGACCCGACACGGGGATGACCGATCCGTGGATCTTGTCGGGCCAGCCAGCGTAGTAGCGGATGGTCTTGATCACCAGTCTCACGTCGTTTTCCTTAGCGACCGCCACCGGCTTGCCGTTGTCGAGAGCCTCAAGAGCAGCGAGCTCGTCAATGTTCTCCTCGATGAGGTCCGCCAGCTTGTACATCAGGCGACCACGGTCCTCGGCCGACATGGTGCGCCACGGGCCCTCGAAGGCGTCGCGGGCAGCCTTGACAGCCGCGTCGATGTCATCATTAACGGCCTCGGACACGTCGGCAATCTTTTCCTCGGTGGCAGGGTTGAACGTCTCGAAGGTGCGGCCGCTGGATGAAGGCACGAACTCGCCGTTAATCAGTAGGTTGGTCTGCTTCACAGGCACCTGCGCCGAGAACTGGCGGGTCAGCACAAGCGGCGAGGCCTTGGCGGCCGTCAGGACCGTGGCACGAGCGAAGGCGTTAGCCTGGACACGCGGCAGAGTTCGCAGGACGTGGCGCTGCATGACGTTTGAGTTTTTCGGGTCGCTTGCGGATGAGAGTGTCGACGAAAGCGCAAAATGCGGAATGAGCTTCAGCTTCATTCGAGTGACAAGCGTCGGAGTCTGTTAGACGCTCTCCAAAAGCCGTCGACTTGCAGAGCGGATTTGAGATGCAGCTCGCAGCAGCCGATCTGCAAGGCTGTAGAGACCGTCATCCGATGGCGAGGCAGCACCGAGCTCAGTCAACACGTGCCGAAGAGCAAGACGCCGCAGCAAATGGCCACACATTGCTGCTGCAGCTGGCTAATCTGCGTTCATGCAACTGCATAAACCTGGCGGCACGAATGGTGCTCGTAAGTGCTCAGGTTGCTGTTGCTGGGAAAGCAAATTCCCGATACAATTTCGCAGAGAACAGGATTTGCACGTTGAAGGCAAGGGCAACCATGCCACATCAGCCAAAACGCAAGCAAGCGCTGTGTGCTGCACACTGTGCACGCTTCAATCTGTTGACGAAGGAAGATCGCGCGAAAAAGGGGAGGAGTGGCGTCTACACATCTTCAGAATTGAATCGAGCGATCGACGTTAACCACAAAAAATAAAAAAATAAAGAATTGATTTGAGCATTGTCTGCCTGAGATCCAAAGCAGTGCGATCTTGCTGATGCATCTATCGGGTCGATGGGTTGATGTTCAGATTGGTTGCTTCAGTAGAGCACGGTGGCAACCCGACGAGGCAACAAGTCCATTGAGGACACCTCGGAAGTTTCTAGGTGTACGCACACTGTGTCACCACGATGGGAGGGACAACCGATCCACGAGGCACTTGAATCCCTGGCGAGGAATCGTTGCTGAGACTTTCTGCCGGCACGCTTCGTGTCACGCAGCAAGTTGCTCCCAGCAACCGATCGCTGTTTGGCTCAGCGCATTTAATGCAGGGTTTTATCTACTGAGATGACAACGCGGCGACAAAAACTTAGCACCGTTTTTCTCGACAGGTGGGGTCAGTTTGCTCGGCCTGCGGTTGTTGCTCTTTTCGCGGCGTTGTTGGCATAGTGCTGCTTGGTGGCGCTGCGCGTCCATCTTCTTGTTTCTTGAATGGGTTTCAAATGCACCCGATGCATGTCAATTGATACCGTTTGTCATGACAGCGGCCAACGCAGGAGTATACATGTCCATGTAATTGCGAAGCCCGGTCTCCGGACTGGATTTTGGTAGTGCAGCAGTGATTAAAGCGACAGATCCCAGCTGGAGCAACGAAGAATGGTGCAGGCCCGCAGCGAAGGTGCAGTCTGGCGTCTCTGCGCAGTCAGACCGAGCGCAAATGTATCCTGCGAGTGTAGCTACCTAATAGCAGCTTGCTATACACCGTCGGAGGTCATGTAAAAGCTCCTGCAAGTGCACGCAGTCAGGCAGGCAGGAATCTCCAGCTGCGATATGGAGATGCCTTCCCGGATTTCTGTGCGTTTGACACTTTCACTGTGAAATTCACACGCTTGCACTTCGTGGTCTCGTCAAGTGGCAAGTTTGGATCACGAGGTAGGACCGCCGACACGCCGACCATAGTGAAGCCAAGTGCTACATGACGTGGCACCACGCTTCGGTGGCGCAAATCGCTTGTCGGTTGCAGCCGCTTGCGTCTCAGCCGATTGAAGAGAGCCGTGGGATCGTCGGAGCTTCAATTTTGAAGCAGCTGTTGCATCGTTTTTGGTAATGAGTCGGCTATTGCATCGTCTTCAATGTCATTGAAGCGTTTTTGTGATGGAATGACATCTGGAAGACGAATATAGAGATATTGTGCATCGGGTTCTGCAATGTATGCGCCGAGTTTACAATTGATAACGAAGGCTCCTGAATGGGTTCAAACAACGCACAGCCGGGACAGCAATACCGAAATATTTGAGTTCGTAGCGAAACATTTCGTTTGAGAAATTGTTGAACGCAAGCTATCTCTTTTATGCAAAATTACAAACAAAAAATTGTGTTGAACATTCTTTTAAATTTCGTTCCAGTTGCTATTTTAACCTACCATTCAGAGACTGAGTTTGTAGCTATCTATAATCTCAGTTCTGAATGGTATTTAATATAATCTGGAATGAAATTTGAAAGATAGGTGTTCAAGCAGAATTTTGTTGTTTTTTGCATAAAGAGATAGCTTGCGTTCAACAATTTCTCAAACGAAATGTTTCGCTACGAACTCAAATATTTCGGTATTGCTGTCCCGGCTGTGCGTTGTTTGAACCCATTCAGGAGCCTTCGTTATCAATTGTAAACTCGGCGCATACATTGCAGAACCCGATGCACAATATCTCTATATTCGTCTTCCAGATGTCATTCCATCACAAAAACGCTTCAATGACATTGAAGACGATGCAATAGCCGACTCATTACCAAAAACGATGCAACAGCTGCTTCAAAATTGAAGCTCCGACGATCCCACGGCTCTCTTCAATCGGCTGAGACGCAAGCGGCTGCAACCGACAAGCGATTTGCGCCACCGAAGCGTGGTGCCACGTCATGTAGCACTTGGCTTCACTATGGTCGGCGTGTCGGCGGTCCTACCTCGTGATCCAAACTTGCCACTTGACGAGACCACGAAGTGCAAGCGTGTGAATTTCACAGTGAAAGTGTCAAACGCACAGAAATCCGGGAAGGCATCTCCATATCGCAGCTGGAGATTCCTGCCTGCCTGACTGCGTGCACTTGCAGGAGCTTTTACATGACCTCCGACGGTGTATAGCAAGCTGCTATTAGGTAGCTACACTCGCAGGATACATTTGCGCTCGGTCTGACTGCGCAGAGACGCCAGACTGCACCTTCGCTGCGGGCCTGCACCATTCTTCGTTGCTCCAGCTGGGATCTGTCGCTTTAATCACTGCTGCACTACCAAAATCCAGTCCGGAGACCGGGCTTCGCAATTACATGGACATGTATACTCCTGCGTTGGCCGCTGTCATGACAAACGGTATCAATTGACATGCATCGGGTGCATTTGAAACCCATTCAAGAAACAAGAAGATGGACGCGCAGCGCCACCAAGCAGCACTATGCCAACAACGCCGCGAAAAGAGCAACAACCGCAGGCCGAGCAAACTGACCCCACCTGTCGAGAAAAACGGTGCTAAGTTTTTGTCGCCGCGTTGTCATCTCAGTAGATAAAACCCTGCATTAAATGCGCTGAGCCAAACAGCGATCGGTTGCTGGGAGCAACTTGCTGCGTGACACGAAGCGTGCCGGCAGAAAGTCTCAGCAACGATTCCTCGCCAGGGATTCAAGTGCCTCGTGGATCGGTTGTCCCTCCCATCGTGGTGACACAGTGTGCGTACACCTAGAAACTTCCGAGGTGTCCTCAATGGACTTGTTGCCTCGTCGGGTTGCCACCGTGCTCTACTGAAGCAACCAATCTGAACATCAACCCATCGACCCGATAGATGCATCAGCAAGATCGCACTGCTTTGGATCTCAGGCAGACAATGCTCAAATCAATTCTTTATTTTTTTATTTTTTGTGGTTAACGTCGATCGCTCGATTCAATTCTGAAGATGTGTAGACGCCACTCCTCCCCTTTTTCGCGCGATCTTCCTTCGTCAACAGATTGAAGCGTGCACAGTGTGCAGCACACAGCGCTTGCTTGCGTTTTGGCTGATGTGGCATGGTTGCCCTTGCCTTCAACGTGCAAATCCTGTTCTCTGCGAAATTGTATCGGGAATTTGCTTTCCCAGCAACAGCAACCTGAGCACTTACGAGCACCATTCGTGCCGCCAGGTTTATGCAGTTGCATGAACGCAGATTAGCCAGCTGCAGCAGCAATGTGTGGCCATTTGCTGCGGCGTCTTGCTCTTCGGCACGTGTTGACTGAGCTCGGTGCTGCCTCGCCATCGGATGACGGTCTCTACAGCCTTGCAGATCGGCTGCTGCGAGCTGCATCTCAAATCCGCTCTGCAAGTCGACGGCTTTTGGAGAGCGTCTAACAGACTCCGACGCTTGTCACTCGAATGAAGCTGAAGCTCATTCCGCATTTTGCGCTTTCGTCGACACTCTCATCCGCAAGCGACCCGAAAAACTCAAACGTCATGCAGCGCCACGTCCTGCGAACTCTGCCGCGTGTCCAGGCTAACGCCTTCGCTCGTGCCACGGTCCTGACGGCCGCCAAGGCCTCGCCGCTTGTGCTGACCCGCCAGTTCTCGGCGCAGGTGCCTGTGAAGCAGACCAACCTACTGATTAACGGCGAGTTCGTGCCTTCATCCAGCGGCCGCACCTTCGAGACGTTCAACCCTGCCACCGAGGAAAAGATTGCCGACGTGTCCGAGGCCGTTAATGATGACATCGACGCGGCTGTCAAGGCTGCCCGCGACGCCTTCGAGGGCCCGTGGCGCACCATGTCGGCCGAGGACCGTGGTCGCCTGATGTACAAGCTGGCGGACCTCATCGAGGAGAACATTGACGAGCTCGCTGCTCTTGAGGCTCTCGACAACGGCAAGCCGGTGGCGGTCGCTAAGGAAAACGACGTGAGACTGGTGATCAAGACCATCCGCTACTACGCTGGCTGGCCCGACAAGATCCACGGATCGGTCATCCCCGTGTCGGGTCCATACCTTTGCTACACCAAGGCCGAGCCTGTGGGCGTCTGCGCGCAGATTATCCCGTGGAACTTCCCGCTGCTCATGATGGCGTGGAAGCTGGGCCCCGCTCTTGCTGCGGGCAACACCGTCGTGCTTAAGCCCGCCGAGCAGACTGCCTTGTCGGCTCTTCGTGTGGGTGAGCTGATCGTGGAGGCCGGCTTCCCGAAGGGCGTGGTGAACATCGTGCCTGGCGTGGGTGCTAACGCTGGTCGCCACTTGGCACAGCACCCCAACGTGGACAAGGTCGCGTTCACCGGATCGACGGAAGTCGGGTACCAGATCATGCGCACGTCGCACGTGAGCAACCTGAAGCGTGTGACGCTCGAGCTCGGTGGCAAGTCGGCCAACATCATTCTGGACGACGCAGACATCGACCTTGCCATCAAGCAGTCGCAGCTTGGTCTGTTCATGAACCAGGGTCAGTGCTGCATCTCGGGTACGCGCGTGTTCGTGCAGGAGGGCATCTACGACGAGTTCGTGAAGCGCTCTGCCGAGGCCGCCAACGCTCGCGTGATCGGAGACCCGTTCGATGCCAAGACGGACCAGGGCTCTCAGATCGACGAGGCTCAGTTCAAGAAGATCCTCGGATACGTCGAGAAGGGCAAGGAAGAGGGCGCTCGTCTCGTGGCTGGCGGCGCGCGCCACGGTGAGAAGGGCTGGTTCATTGAGCCGACGGTCTTTGCTGACGTCGAGGATGACATGACCATCGCTCGCGAGGAAATCTTCGGCCCGGTGATGTCCATCCTCAAGTTCAAGACCATCGACGAGGTCATTGCTCGCGCTAACGACTCTGAGTACGGCCTGGGCGGTGGTGTCGTGACGAGCAACATCGACAACGCCATCAAGATCTCTAACGGCATCCGCACGGGCACGGTGTACGTGAACTGCTACGACGTGTTTGACTCGAACACTCCGTTCGGTGGGTTCAAGGACTCTGGCATTGGTCGCGAGAACGGCGAGCTGGGTCTGCGCAACTACCTGGAGCACAAGACGGTGATCATCAAACGTCCGGACGACTCGATGCCTTAAGCGATCCTGTCACGTTGTTGTCAAAGTAGCAATTAATTACTTGTACTCGTGTGGCGAGTGCAACCCAGTCGTAATAGACACCCTTGTGAACTGTATTTGAGTATTGTGCTGCAGCATGGCAGAACTGTAAACAGCCCACCAACACTTCAATACACACAAGCAGCGTCACCCGCGATTCCGTCAGATCTGGTAGTACACGAGGAGCAATGGCATGAAACCGCACCTGTTGCTGCAGCGAATGGCCTGCAATTGCTGCATCGCCCACGCTTCGCTGGACCCTGCGAAACAGTGTTCGAGCCAGGCTCAGCGCTTTTGACGTCGACTGGAGGGTGTTCTTCCGTCCACCCGCTCGAGCGCTGTACAACGTATCCAGCTTAACGTGTTGCAGTCTGCCGAGAAAATGATGCTACCGGTTTCCTACTCTTCAACTTGGGTTTGTCCACATACTTCACCGCAGGCGAGTTTCCAGCCGATTTTCGCTTTCATTGGCGGACACGCAAGAAACTCGATCACGAGCGATTTGAGGGGAAGTGAAGACGCAAGTCATGAGGGGTTGGCGCCTATTTTCGTCAATTGCGCCCAAAATGTGGTTTAACGGAACAGCTTGTTCACGATCGCGATCGCCGGAAGCCGAAAAATAGCATTGGCGAATTTCACCTAAAGCCCGCACAATATCATGAAAACACCAAGCAGAAAACAACGATACGATTCTGAGGTTGTGCTGGTCAAAATGAGACCGCCGCACGCGTCGTGCGTTGCAAGCCCGCGATACAGTGGCACGCTCAGCCACGTACGTGGGCGCTCCGCCCGGGGCTGGCAGTCTACCAGTGATAGAGCCGCACGCTACCTGCGATTTGGTCGTTTCGTTTCGTTTCGCAGTGAGGTACATTGATCTCACTTAACTTTGGCTAACGACGTCTAATGTGCGTACCAACAAGCGCCGCCTCTAAATCGCCTGCTGCCATATCCCTAGTGGTCTAAGATCGTACTAGAGTCTCCCTCGCTGTTACACGATGGAGGCCACGAACCCCGAAAGGTCCTTATTAGAGTTTTGTGCAAACCAGTGTCCAACGTCGTTGTTTGCATTTGCGAGCGCCACTCGCCATCGGTTATCATGGGTGGTAGACTCCGAGGGATCCCGCTGCACGCTCGTTTTGGTGTCCATGGCGATGTTTGCTAGCGCATCCGCCGTTTTGTTGTGCTCTCTTAGATGATGTTTCCAAGAAATGATTCTGGTCTTGTCTGCAAGAAGTCTGCATTGCCAGTAAATGGACTTAAGGTGGCGTGTCTGTGGTCTTTTGTGCTGTTCAAAGCAAAAGCGATAGTGTGTATTGTAAGGTGCCTCTTACACATGCAATCTTTAGCAGTTTCCCTACGACCTCTCACAGTGCGACTCCTCCCAGGATCGCATTCCAACGTCTGCCTTTAATGTAGCCAAGTCTGGAACTAAGCCATGCTCCACACTGCCCCCGAAGACTTGGTTACTCCTCGTTGTCCTCCTGCAGTTTCCTGAAGTGGTTGGCCAGCCTGTTGTTGCCGGCGTTCTGCACGAACTGTGTCACTTTAGCAGGAGCTGCAGCGTAGATCGTGGTCATCGATTCCCATGAATCTTCTGATGCTTCTAAGCCTTGCCATCCTACGAGAAGTTGCCATTCTTTTGCCTGGCGATGGTAGCGTCCATTGGTGACCGTGCGTACCCCGAGCTTGATCCCTTGCAACGCGATGTGGTGCTTCAATTCCTCGGTCACGTCGAGCATGTCATCCGCGTAGTGTTTCAGGCGGATCGCATGCACGTCGAACTTCTCCCCGTCGCAAATGCTCGATCAGGAAGCTCGTGGGGAGCTCTTCCGCAATTCGGAACGGGCCTACCCACCGCACCATCAATTTCTGGCCTGCCATACGTGGGTCTGCTCGTGACCAAAGCACAAAATCTCCCACCGAGAAAATGCAGACCTTCCCTTTCTTGGCGGCTTGCTGCTGTAGACGTCGACGTTCCTTGGCATCGACGATATCTGCGTGTATCTCTGCCAAAGTCGCGCGAAGTGCCTCCAAATGGCCTGTACAGCGGAGTTCGTCACGCTGCACCACATCTGGTGTATCTGATCCTCCTCTTGGCTTGAGAATCACGTTCACAATCGGCTCATGGTCGAGCCCAGTGAAAACCTCAACCGGGGACTTGCCTGTCAGCGATCGCACTGGCGTGTGATTCAGATTGGACTGCACGACCGGTAGTAGATAAGCCCAGTTTCTCGTGTCCAACTCGAATTCCAAGCAAAAGGGCCCTGATCACTTGGAGAATATCCCGGTTGACTCTCTCGACGGTTCCGTTCAGCCATGGCGTGTACACGGGGACGAATCGCTGTAAACTTCCGAGTCTGTTCGTCAAATCCTCCATCAGCATGTTCCTGAAGTGAGCCCCATTGTCGGACAGCCACATATCTGGGAGCCCGAAGCGCTTGTACCAATCAAAATGGCGGTGGCTGCCACCAAACCGTTTGCGCTTTCCGATGCAACTAACTCACAGTAATGAGAGAGATCATCTTTGAGAACCAGGACATATTGCAAGTTTCCATAGCTCTCCCCATGTAGAGGAAATACATGTGCATCAGCTCATTGCGTCGTGTGGTCTTATGCGTGATATTCCACGGACGCTGAATGAGCAGCCCACCTTTGACATGCTTGCACAGCAAGCACTCAGCTACGAATTTCTCTACTCTTTCACGCATGCTGTCGAAGCAAAATTCGTCACGAAGCAACTGCAACATAGCTTCTGCTCCTCGATGCGCTCGAATTCCACAGTGTGCAGCTATCATCACCCGCAGGACCAGTTCACTATCGGCAGGCAGCCACCATTTTCCATCAGCCACCCACAGACCTTGATCATTCTGCGTGCAATCTGCGCCTGGAGTTCCCGCAGCCGCTTGAGCTGCTCGTACGGCCTCGATTGTTGGCCATACAAAATTTTCATCCTGTAGTGGTCGAAGTCTTGACAAGTTTGCTTGACTCTCTACCCGGGAGACCTTCACCTGCTCCACTTGGAGCTGGACTGGCAGTTCTGGTGGTGTCCATCGCGACACTATGTCCGCCCACAGGTTGCGTTCGCCGTCAATATGCTCGATTGTGTATCTCAAGCATGAGATGCGCAGGGCCCACCGGAGTAATTTCCCGCGTGTATGCTTCTTGACGCCCTCCGATGGCGAAAAGATCTGGATCAAGTTCGAGTGATCGCAGAATGCCTTGAAGCCCCTTCTCTCTCTAAAATGTAGTCGAGCGAGACGCATGCTCGGACCACCGGGTAGGCTTCCTTCTCGACGACTGACCAATGCACTTCGGCACCACGAAAGACACCACCTTGGCAAATCAACAGCTCGTGTTGCTGCTCTTCGACTGGAACACCTTCCTGCCACTCGCGCACTTGGGTTAGGATGATGGCATATCCGTAATCGGACGCGTCGGTCATCAAGCAGATCGTAGTTTTCTCTTCCGGAAAGTAGAGTTTGGCGGAACCCGCAATTGATTGTAGGGCAGTCGCGTATGATTTACGCTCATCATCGCTCCAGCCAAGAGTTACCGCTCTAGCTGACCGCTTTGTTCTGCTGCGGTTGGCAAGCGCTTCATTCAGCTTGGACTGCAATGGCTCAAACACTCTGGCGAAATCAAGCATGCTGTCGCGAATCCAATTACAAGCGCACAGAAACCTTTGCAGATCCGCCGCTGTGCGGGGCAAAGGTAGTGAAACCAGTGACGATAGTCGTTCGGGGTCTTGACGATCTCCTTCTCCGTCAATAATTCTGCCGCACCATGAAACCTCGAACGCCATCAGCACGCTCTTCTTAGCATTGAGCTTGAGGCGGTGCTTGTCCGTCAGCTCGTAAAAGAGCTTCAGGTTTGCGAGGAACTCCTCCTCCGTTCGACCGTAGATGATAATATCATCGATCCAGACGAGGGCGCCCTTGTACAGCAGCGGTTTGTACACCGTCTGCATTTGATTCTGAAAATGCAGCGCCGAGTCTGTAGCCCCTTGAGGCACTCGAAGTGGAGTGTAGACCCCATCGTGCGTCATAAAGCTAAACATCTCTTGGCAATCTTCAGCCAGCAAGATCTGCCAGAAGCCCTTGAACATGTCAAATGTTGCAATGAACTTCACGCCCGCTACGAAACTCAACACCACGGAGATGTGTGGCATCGTACCGGCGATTGGTACGGTTCTCTTGTTCGGCTCAATGTAGGCGGTGGTCACCCTGAACTCCGTCTTAGAACCTGTCTTCCGTATCGGCAAGGCATTTGAAGCCCACTTGCTCAGGTTGTTCTTCTTGATGAAGCCAAATTTAAGAAGTTGTCCAACGTATTCATCCAGGAACTTGATTTGTGCAGGTGGGTATCTGCGTGGCTTGCATCGATATGGTTCTGCTCCTTTGACCATGGTTACCACCAACGGCTCCACAAGTGCAGGTTCATCAGGGCCAATCCGTGTCCGATACAAATGAGTGTAGGTCTTGCTCAGCTTCACCAGATCCTCCCTAAAGCCCGCGTACTGATCGTCACTCAGCAGCTCCCGTTCTTCCTGGCACATTCGGTCCATCTCTCGCGCAATTTCGTCCTCTACAACGTCGCCCACGTCAGGTTCCTCTGGGAGATCATCATAGTTCAGATCAATATTCGTGTTGGCAAGCTGTTCAAAGGCGCGCTTTACATCAATGCCCAAACGCTTCATCACCGTTTTGCTCAGCAGGAACTGATCTTCTCCTTCGACCACGAGGCAGTCAAGCTTATACAAGTTGACGGGACCAGCAGAAGTCCGTATTTGGACGTCGACCTGTGCTGTTGCGTGGCTCCAAGTCACCTTCCCTCCGACACCAACTACTGCAACAGGCTCACGCAATGGTTTTGTCTCCAGCGATCGCCCCGCTTCTCGTACTTGTTGTACAGCAGCAGCAGGAAGTATACACTTGTCTGCGCCCGTATCCGGACACATCGAGATCTCCACTGCCCCGTTGATAAGTACCGTGTACTCGTCCTCATCCAGCTCCTTAGTTGAGAGGCTGGTTGCCTGGTTACTATCAGTCTGCTGACTTGCCGTTTTGCTCACAGCTGCACGCTTGACCTTCCAGCCCGACGACTTAGCCCGAGCGGCCTCCTTCTCAGCTGCGCTTGCCAAGGGGCAATCCCGTAGCCAATGTTCACCTTTGCAGTGCAGGCAACCCGTACGAGGTGGTGGACGCCCTTGCGCTGTACCACTTGCTGCGTTAGACTCTGAAGAGCCCTTGTTGGTCTGGGCCGTATGCTGGTTGCTCTCTTTTGAGCTGCGTTTCGTGTCTTGCTTGACACTGCCGGAGTTCGTCTCCGCCTTGCCCCCTTTACGGTTGCTTGTCCTGGAAGGCGCATTTGTCGCCTCCGATTGCTTGAAGCGATTGTAGAATAGCTGTTGCAGCTCCGCGCGCTCGAGGATTAGCTTGTAGAGAAGCTGGTCGTTGATGCGAATGTGCTTGTACTTGACCAACTCCAACATCCCCTTGATCTCGTCCTTCAGCATCGCGGGCGCGAGGTTTTCCACCAAGATCTTCGTTCTCTGTTTCATCCGAGCCACATAGTCATCGTCGGTGAGCCCAGGTTTTCCTGGAACCCGTTCTCCGCGATGATCTTCTCAAACAGGCGGAAGTACTGCGCGATTCTGTCATGAACGTCCTTATTCGTGAGATCCATCTTCAGCTGCTGCGAGAAGAGAGCCGAGGGGTTGGACAGGTAGTCGCTGTTCATCTTCTCACAGCGGTTCTTCACCTTCGCCAGGATATCTTCATCCGTGATGTCTTTCTTGTCCTTGCCAATCTCATAGGCCGCCAAGAATTCGAGCAGGTCAGGTTTTATTGCGGTGCGCACCCCGCGCACCACCAGCCGATAATCTTCGCCGGACCACTGGCAGCGGCCCTTCATCGTCTCTTCGTACTGCTCTCTAGCTCTCCGCCACTTGATCAACGACGCTTGATCCCAGCTCTCCAAGTATGGCGGGTTCACTACCTCGAAAATAGGCTGCGGTACCGTCATGACTGCATCACCGTCGCTCTCCATCCGGAAGCGCGACATAGTTGCAGGGCAGTTGACTATCGTTTTCTAACTGCTCGCAACCTAAGTATACTTTGTGGTCTTTTGTGCTGTTCAAAGCAAAAGCGATAGTGTGTATTGTAAGGTGCCTCTTACACATGCAATCTTTAGCAGTTTCCCCTACGACCTCTCACAGTGCGACTCCTCCCAGGATCGCATTCCAACGTCTGCCTTTAATGTAGCCAAGTCTGGAACTAAGCCATGCTCCACAGTGTCCGAGGAGGCGTGCCAGCGGAGTGTTGGCGAATTATCATCGCACTGTCCCCTACCACATGCACTGGGGTCCAGCGCTGTGCCATGCAAGCTTTGAGTCCATGGAGGAGTCCCTGATTCTCCGCCATGTTGTTCGTCGTCGTCCTCGCAGCATAAGACATGCTTATTGCCCAGCAGATCTGCATTTCAGCCAGCGACGCCCCCACTTTGATCACCACTGCCCCGCTGCCGCCGGGCCCGGGGTTTCCGAGAGCCCCCGTCAAAAAAAAAACAGGATATATCTCACAGCAGTACTTCTCGGAGGATAGTGTAACCCCCCGTGGTTGCGAAAGCCCGGCGCATGACCGCGGCAGTACGGGTCATAGCGTGGGGTGCACAGTGGGATGTTAGGTGTAGGTGCACCGTGTTGTAGCCTTGTGTTAGTCGGGAGGTGAACAGTGCTCGGATGTGCTGATCCGACACGTTGTTTAGCGGGTCAAAGTATCCCACTCTCCATCGCCATACCGCATGAAAATATAATGCGGCGCCAATACGCCAGCAACCTTCCGCCAATTTGACGACAGCTTCCGTGAGCCCATCCTGTTCCTGTATTGTGAGCAGCGGAAAAATGGCTTCGGCTGTCTCCCACAGCTTGGGTGGCACATGCGGCAACCGTAGAGCAAAATCGCCTCTTCCAGGTCCATCACATTTAGTCCCAGAGAGAACTAGCGATTCACGAAGGCGTGACGTAGTTTTGCCGCCGCAGGGCACGACCAGAAGACGTGATGCATGTCCACACGGAACAGTCGAGCGCATTCAGGATGTGGGCAACCCAATCGGCCGTGCTTCTTGTCGAATAGCGTAAAGGCGTGATTTTTAAGACGGAGCAGGATTTGCTCGCCCCAAGGCTCAAGCTCAACTACTCGTCGGAGGCGTCGCCATTCGAGAGCCCCGATGCCCGCTGCCGCACTCGCACTTTCTGTCTGCCACTGCTTACCTGCGATTTGGTCGAGTCCCTCGAGTCGATAGCATTGCCCATGGCCTTGTTTTTGCACGAGCATGAGCTTCAACAATGCGATTTCTTGCGTTTTGGCCAAAGCCAAGCATCCTAGGAGCAGGGGATGGAGCCAGGCTCTGTGCCTCGTATTGTGCTTCCCGTCCAAATTTGCCAACCAGGGTCTATTAGAGGCTGATTAGGGCGATTGACGGCGTGCTGATTGGTCAATCCTCTGTTTGTAACTTTCTCCCATTGGTCGTAATTGCTCCCATACTAAAGCATTTTATTATCCTCACATTCAAAATCAAGTCACTTGGGCGATTGCTTGCGTGATTGATTCGAAGAACCGCCCATGGAAATTTTGACTAGAACGCACAGTAACAGAGCCAGGAATGTGAAGGAGCCGGGCTCCCTGTCTCGTCGGTTAAATAGATAAGACTGAACGAGCCATATGTTAAGTCTCGTGTAATATAGCCCGGCTCCATCAGAATAAGGAAAAACTCCATGGTTATCAAGTTCGGGCTGCCGCTACGGCTGCTACTTCATCCATGGACATGGTGTTATGGAGGATATATCGAGTTTTTAGCGATTCTGAAAACTTTGCGCTTGGCAGCCGAGGCATAAAGCTGCTTTGGCGGCTGTTCAAGATGACGCTCGAAGCCAGGCTGCCGAGCGAAACCCAGATTGAACGTAGTTATCTCCATCGTCCCGACGTCACGCAGTTGTGCAGCGTCCTGCTGATAATGCGGTGTAGACCCAGTGACCGGAGATCGCAAGATCCGAGTGGTGGGATAGCTTCTTCGTTAAGTATACAAGTAGCGGTTGGATTGAGCCCTTTGGTAGATCAGCTCTCCTGGATGTGTTGGAGGCCACATATAAAGCAAGATGGGGAGAAGGAGCTTCAGTAGTGCAGGAAGATCACCAGTTATAACGGTAAATGAAGGAGCCATCTAGCGCCAATTCAGATCCGAACGAGCCAGAAGGGAGCCTCGGCCAGGAGCCGCCGAGATCGGCTCCTTGCTCTCGTACTTAATCGAAGGGAGACCCGAAATCGCTTCAGACGGGCTCCTGATTCTGCACCCGAGTCGGCTTTTCTGATTATGTGAGCTCCCAAAACTGCGGGCTCGTAGGAGGCTTGGTTTTGGCTGATGGAGCGACGCACCTGACAGGGGCCACATGGACGCCTGACAGCAACGGACATAACAGAGTGCAGGCACGAGGTATCTACGGGAGATGGAGTGGCGAATATCCTTTTCACTGCCCCCAACCTGCTCATTCTGCAATTTGCGCCATCCCAGCCAAGTCCAGTTCCTCTTCACCATGCAGCGCCACATCCTGCGTCAAGTCCCCAACGTCCAGGCCAGCGCCTTCGCTCGCGTTTCGGTTGCCACGGCTGCCAAGGCCTCGCCCCTGATCCTTTCGCGCCACTTCTCGGCGAAGGTGCCGGTGAAGCAGACCAACCTGCTGATCAACGGCGAGTTCGTGCCGTCCAAAAGGGCCGCACTTTCGAGACGTTCAACCCGGCCACGGAGGAGAAGATCGCCGACGTCGCTGAGGGCGGCACCGATGACATCGATGCTGCTGTGGCGGCTGCTCGTGCTGCCTTCGAAGGTCCGTGGCGGACCATGTCCGCTGAGGACCGTGGTCGCCTGATGTACAAGCTGGCGGACCTCGTCGAGGAGAACATTGACGAGCTCGCTGCGCTAGAGGCCCTCGACAATGGCAAGCCGTGCACGGTTGCCAAGGCCGCCGACCTGGGTCTCGTCATTAAGACCATTCGTTACTACGCTGGCTGGCCCGACAAGATCCACGGATCGGTCATCCCCGTGTCGGGACCATACCTTTGCTACACTAAGGCTGAGCCTGTAGGCGTCTGCGCACAGATCATCCCGTGGAACTTCCCGCTGCTCATGATGGCGTGGAAGCTGGGCCCCGCTCTCGCGGCTGGTAACACCATCGTGCTTAAGCCTGCCGAGCAGACCCCGCTGTCTGCTCTTCGTGTGGGTGAGTTGATCGTGGAGGCCGGCTTCCCGAAGGCGTGGTGAACATCGTGCCTGGCGTGGGTGCCGAGACGGGCCGTCACCTCGCGCAACACCCCAACGTGGACAAGGTTGCGTTCACCGGATCGACGAAAGTCGGATACCAGATCATGCGCACATCACACGTGAGCAACCTGAAGCGTGTGACGCTCGAGCTCGGTGGCAAGTCGGCCAACATCATTCTGGATGACGCCGATATCGATCTTGCAATTCAGCAGTCGCAGCTTGGTCTGTTCATGAACCATGACCAGTGCTGCATTGCTGGCATCCGTGTGTACGTCCAGGAGGGCATCTACGACGAGTTTGTTCGTCGTTCGGTTGAGGCTGCCAACGCTCGTGTTGTCGGGGACCCTTTTGACCCGAAGACGGACCAGGGCTCTCAGATCGACGAGGCTCAGTTTGAGAAGATCCTCGGCTACATTGAGGAGGGCAAGAAGGAGGGTGCTAAGCTGCTTGCTGGTGGCAAGCGTCACGGCAACAAGGGTTGGTTCATTGAGCCGACGGTCTTTGCTGACGTCGAGGATGACATGACCATCGGGCGTGAGGAAATCTTCGGCCCGGTGATGTCCATCCTCAAATTCAAGACCATCGACGAGGTGATTGAGCGTGCCAACGACTCCGTGTACGGCCTTGGTGCTGGTGTTGTGACGAGCAACATCGACAACGCCATCAAGATCTCTAACGGCATTCGCACGGGCACGGTGCACGTGAACTGCTACGACGTGTTCGACTCGAACACTCCGTTCGGTGGGTTCAAGGACTCTGGCATCGGTCGCGAGAACGGCGAGCTGGGTCTGCGCAACTACCTGGAGCACAAGACGGTGATCATCAAACGCCCGGACGACTCGATGCCTTAAGCAAGGCCGCAATGTACTAAAGTAGTAGCTTGCCTCTGTTCCTCAACTGCTCAGTTTCGATGAACAGCTCAAATTCATAAAGAGAGTGGTTAAGACACCCGACGGGCCGGCAAACTTTCAAGAACCTTACTCTTTCCCCGGAGAACATTTATCCGAACGATTTATACGCGTATACTGCATGCTGAACGCCATTCCTTTCGAAATCGACGCGCTATTGACCCCTAGGAGCAACAGCAGAAGGAGACTTCTGCTGTTCCACGTTTTGAGTCACTGAAGGTGTCAGTGACTCTGTTCTCCGGTGGCTCGAACGAGCCACTATTGCGCTGGCTCGTAGAGCTCGAGACAGCGATCGATGCCCGATGGATCCGGGACGTCGCTACAAGTCGCTTACGCGATGTCGTGTCTAGCAGGACGTGCTAGACACTGGGCGTATGGCAGACGCCTTACGAAAGATACGTGCTGGAGCACGTACGAAGAGTTCAAGGACGAGCTCAAACTCGCGTTTGAGCCTCCCGAGTCGGAGTTCAGGTCGAGGGCGGAGTTCCTCGACCTGAAGCAAGGCAAGCGCGACGTACTTGCGTACGTGCAGCAGGCCCGATACTTAGTGTCAAGTATCGTGAACCACCCCATTGATGAGGCGACACAAGTTGTCACCTTCATGAAGGGACTTAGAGATGGGCCTGTGAAGACCTATCTCTTCCGAGAGTACCCGAGTACTCTCGAGCAAGCCATCCGACTTGCTTCGCAGGAAGAGTTTAGCTTGAATCAAGCTAAACTTTACGCGGACACGCCAGGGGCGCCGCGTCCACGACCGAGGCCCTTGGGCGGTCCAGAGCCCATGGACCTATCAAGTGTGTCTACTGGATGGCAGCAGACGGATCCGCGTAGAAGAATGCAGCGGTGTTTCCAGTGTGGAAACACTGGTCACTACGCACGCGAGTGTGTAGCAGGCCCAAGGCCTGCTACTCGCGGTACGTCGTATCGTGCCAACGGTGATCGTTGGCGCGGACGACCAAAAACGGCGGGAGCCAGTAGGGGCGGGGCGCCCTACTGGTGTAGTCACACATGCCGATGTCGGACATGTGATGACTACAGCCCCTGCGGTGGCAAGCACCGCAGTGAAAGGAAGGATGGTCGAGCTGGGCTGATCATCCTGGAGGTGGCGGTGCATGGGAGATCCATGCACGCGCTGGTCGTTTCAGGTGCGTCGAACAATTTTGTTCGACTGCAAAGCCTGAATGCAATGTGCCCCGAGGAGAAAGAGACTCCTCGGAGCGAGTTGGTGGTGCGCCTGGCGACAGGCGCAACCGTGAAGACACGAAAGCGAACTGTGTCTGTTCGCTTTGACTGTGAAGGTCGGACCTTCACCGAAGACCTTATCGTCTTAGACTTAGACGATAAGTTCGACATGATATTGGGCATGCCGTGGCTAAAACGCCATGCCCCAGTGATAGACTGGAAGGCCCAGTCTATAATCTCATTCGGCGCCGAGGACGTTAACGTCCTCGGATCAGCGGACAACGTGACAGTGAGCGATGGCCCTGTCAACGTTGCGCGCGCACCGCAGTGCGTGCGTTGGGAGCGAGGGCAACCTCGCTCATCCCAGCCAAGAGAACGTGGCGACCACCAAGGCCGCCGCGTACCAGAAGAAGGAAGACCTCCGGGAGGCTTCCTCGTCCGTGCCCGGGGCACGGGCGAAACTCAACAGAAGGTGCACTCCGGGAGCGCACCCACGTCCAAACCGGGTTTGGATCGAACCCTTCGCAGGCCGGGCCTGCGAAGGCAAGAACCAAGAAACCGTCTCGGGCCGGGCCCGAGGCGACTGTTCAAGAGAAGATCTCTCCTCAAGCCGGGCTTGAGGAGCCAAGATTCAAGGAGACCCCTTGACGGGCCGGGCCCATCGAGATACAAGATATGGGTCATTGTCAGACCGGGTCTGACAAGGGTCGCGGTATGAGGACACCGAAGAGCTCCTCACATCTGAAAGGAACCCAGACCGGACAGGAAGGTTGCTCCTCCCTTTTCCAAGAACGCCCTGCACCGAAGCGTGCAGGTGACGAGCCTCCATCGCCTGCGACGGGCGATGTCGAGTACGAGAGAGTGAATGCGCTGACGCAAACACTCTCTGGGGTCCAATGTCACGAGTTGACATTGGAGTGTCCTCCGAGCACTGCCTCGGAGTTGACAGCGCTGGAAGTGCAGAGCTGGAAAGGCTTTGCACGGGATCTACGCGCCGGGCGCGTAGAACAAGTATGCATCCTCACCGCCCGTGAGGATGTCGTAATCACAGAGGATCTCGAGCACCCGCGGCAGGTTCTCGTGCGGCACCCTGATGGCGACACGAGCCTCAGTGCCAAATCGAAAAAGGATCGATTTGCAGAGCAGAGCTGGGACTCGCTCAAGTCGAGTCCTTATTACGACGTTCTTCGGGAATACGCCGACGTATTCCCGGACGAAGTTCCTGCGGAGCTTCCGCAGGATAAATGAATTCAGCACGAGTTGATCTCGTGCCAGGCACGAAGTACTTGGTCACGCGACAGTGGCCACTGCCGCGTGAACAAGTAAAGGCCATCGACGAGTTCTTCGAAGCTCGTCGTCGTGCGGGCCAAGTGCGGGAATCCAAATCCCCGCACAGTGCCCCCACGTTCTGTGTCAAGAAGGCACAGGGCGGATGGCGCATCGTTCAGGCGTTTAACAAGATGAACGATGCGACGATACCGGCGCAGACGCCGATACCGAGGAAGGACGTCATCATCGATTCGATGAGCAAGAGCACCGTGTTCAGTGCTCTTGACCTAAGAGATGGTTTCTACCAAATCTTAATGCGTGAGAGTGATATCCCTCTCACGGCGGTAAGCACCCCAAGCGGCATGCTTTGGGAGTGGCTAGTGATGCCACAGGGGCTTAAGAATGCCCCTGCGACGTTTAATAGATGCGTAACGCATCTATTACGGTCGGTGCGGGACTTCGCACCGACGTACTGCGACGACGTGTTCGTCCACAGCCGGGCTGTGGGTGAGAAGACAGACACAGAGATGCACAAGGAGCATCTCCGACAACTGCTTGCGCTGATGCGCAAGCACAAGTTATATGCAAATCTAAAGAAGTGCATATTCGGTGCGTCCGAGATTCCAGTTCTCGGATGCCTTGTCGGCAAGGACGGTGTCCGCCCTGATCCCGAAAAGATCAGGGTGATCAACGAGTGGCCTGCGCCCTCGAATGCAAAGGAACTGCGGCAGTTCCTTGGGTTGGCTACGTACTTGTGCAAGTACATACACGATTACGCTGGGCGTATTCGACCACTGTCGCGCCTCCTCAAGAAGGACGCGGAGTGGACATGGTCTGCTGAATGTCAGCAGGCCTTCAATTCGGTCAAGCAGGGCCTGACCGAGGCGCCGATCTTGGCCGTCGCCGACCAAGATCGTCCGTTCCACGTTGTGTGTGACGCATCCGACTTTGCAATCGGATGCGCTCTGATGCAGTACGATCACGAAGGACGTGATCGTGTGATCTGCTATCAGTCTCGTCAGCTTAAGCAAGCTGAGCGCAACTACCCAGTACATGACAAGGAGCTCCTTGCCATGAAGTATGCGTTAGCCAAGTTCCGTGTCTATCTCCTTGGAGATAGACCCTTCGTGATCTACACCGATCACGCTTCTTTACGGCCGGCCGTAAAGTCACCACATCTCTCTCAAAGAATGGCACGGTGGCTGTCATTCTTCGCTGAATACAACTTCCAGGTTGAGTACAAACCTGGAAGGTTGAATGTGGTAGCCGACGCACTGTCGCGTCGGCCGGATTACAACTACAAGGTAGTTGACGTCAATGCCATTGGCATTGAACGCAGCAGTGTGCCCACATCGTCGCTGCTCGACGATGTGCGCAAGGCGTACTCGCTTGACGCGGACGCCAAGCGATTGCTGACCTATGTGGAGGCACCTTCCGACAGCGCGCATCGCGCGCTGCCTCCACATCTGAGATCCCGTGTGCACAGGTATAGTGCACACGACGGCTTGCTGCTATACAGTGCAGCTGACGACGATGTCGCTCGCATCGTCGTCCCTGATGAATATGATCTGCGCCTGCGGATCATATTCGAGTATCACGATGCCCCATCGGCTGGGCATCCGGGTCGAGAGAAGACGTACCTTCTTCTCTTGCGTGACTTCTACTGGCCTCGCCAGTACAAGTGGATCCGCAAGTACGTCCGTGCTTGCGAGGCGTGCCAACGAGTGAAGCCGCCGCCGGCTTCACAAGCACCGCTACAGTCTCTGCCGATACCGGCAGAGTGCTGGGAGTCCATCAGTATGGACTTCATATTCGGGTTACCGCCCGACGCCAAGCGTCGGACTGGAGTGGTCTTCTTTGTCGACCGCTTCAGCAAGATGGTTCATCTTGCTGCGGTGCCTGCCCAAGTCACGTCCAAACAGACGGCACGTCTGTTTGTGGAGCTCATCTTCCGCTCTCACGGTATGCCCCGTGAGATAGTGTCCGACCGTGATCCAAGATTCACGGCCGCGTTCTGGAAGGAGGTCTTCGGCCTCCTTGGTACTCGGCTGTCGATGTCGACAGCCGACCACCCGCAGACGGATGGCCAGACCGAGCGCGTGAATCGCGTGCTCGGTGACATCCTCAAGAGCTACGCCCACTCGTTCACCGAGTGGAGCGACTGTTTGCCGATGGCAGAGTTTGCCATCAACAACTCGGTGCATGCCTCTACGGGGCATACACCGTTCTACGTGAATGCCATGCGGCATCCACGAGTACCTGCCATGCTTGGCGGGGTGACAGCTCCCTTGAGTGGGGAGGATCTGTGAGCGAGCCACGCCCACAGGAAAATTTGAACGCCGTGACACGTAGTGCCACGCGCCAGAAGAGAGTACGCTTTGCGTCTGCACCGGGTGCAGGCGCTTTCGAGAACACTTCCGTGCCGGGCACGGAAGTTACAAGCAACGACGAAGTACCTTTCGCTCCGGGAGCGAAGAAGACGAAGCTCTGGGAGCGAAGGAAGAAGACCAAGCACCTTTCGCTCCGGGAGCGAAAGGACAAGCGACGACCCGTCCCACGCCTGCTCCGGGAGCAGACGTGACGCAAGATGACGTGTTCGACTCGGAGTCGAACACCGGAAACCAAGATGATACAGTGACGACGCAGGGCGACGTCACTGCTGCGACCAAGTACGTGTCCACACCCCATGTGAACACTCGAGATGACGAGCGCATCGTGCAGGGCACGATAGCGGACAAGGACACATTGGTCGACACGACCAATGTCGATGCGAAAGACTTCGTGCAGAATCGACAAGCCGTCATGCGGTTTGTTCGTGATGCTATTGCATCTTCTGTCGACCGACAGAAGATGAACGCTGACAAGAAGTCACGCAACAACATTAGTGAGTTCAAAACGAATTCATTAGTTTTACTGTCTACGCAAAACTTGGCTAGACATGCAGTCTCGGACTTTGGAGCAAGCTTGCTTGCTCCACGCTTCATTAGCCCCTTTCGTGTCTTGCATCGCCAAGGCACAGCCTACACGCTGGACATACCAACCAGCATGAGACTGAACCCGACGTTCTATGTCGGGCGACTGAAGGCGTATCATGAGCATGATACGCCCGCGCGCTCATCCAACATGGGCACGAAGAAGCGTGATGGTCGATGCTACGACTCGTCATACTTGGTCGCGCTCGCGCGCAAAGCGCGAGCGACGCATGCGAACGCTCTCAACGAGCTTCGCAAACTTCCTCTCGACGTCCTCGACTCGAGACAGCGCGTCACCCGCTGTCTCGCGAGAAGCGGACACTCGCGATGAGAGGTTCGAGATCAGCTGACTCTGCTCAGCGATCGTCTTCCAAGCCTCACGGCGGAAGGCTGCATATTCAGCCGCCAGTTGGTGGAAGGTCTGATCAGCCGCAAGCGGATGATCGAAGCGACGAGGTCTTCCCCCTCCGCCGGCACCTGAGGGCTGCCGACGGTTCAATTCGCCGGATTGTCGAGCGGATTGTCGCTCACCAGGAGCCAAGCACTGACCAAGGCCAGCGTCGTTTTCGATGTCGTTGGAGAGGATGCCCTCCCCAACACGACTCGTAACCGCGGAATATCGTCGTGATTGATATTCCGGAAATGGTGATGGCGATTTTCGTACGCCATCACCTCCGCCTGAAGCCAAGACTAGGTCTCCACTCGATAGTGTACCACCCCACCCCCGGGGTCGGGAAGCGCGTAACGGGATCAGGCGGGGTGCTCTCCTTCCAGCATCCGGGAATACCGTAAAACACCAATCTCGGACTTCACTGGGTACTCGTATCGTCGAGTACCCGTCGACTTCGTTCTCACGCAGTCTGTTCGCGTTGGGTGGACAGACTGGACACCGTTCTCCACGGGGAACAGCACAAGGTATACCAGCGCTTGCACTGAGTTCCTGCAAGCGGGTAGCCTTTGCGTACACATGCTTTCGAGACGCTTTCGGAAAGCAGCATCATTGTTCCAGTTCCTAACGAACTGGTTCCAGCCCTGAGTCAGTGCGACTGACTCAGAGACCTTGCTCTTAGCGCTATGGCGCACGCCCTTGAAATAGCGAAGAGCAAGGTACAGCGACGCATAGTAGTTGCGTCGCTCATCGGAGCCGGCCGCGAGGCCGAGCGCCTTCACGACATCATCATCCTTGATGGTGTCGACTTGGAAGAGAGCACAAGGTGTGCCCTGGGCCGCCTTCGTCGGACCATCGGAGGCGATGAATGCGCTCCAATGAAAACTGTCACGGCTCAGCTCCCTGAGACTGAGCCGCGCTGCACTCAACAGGCAAGGATGCCTGGGCGGAAGGAGAAACACCCGCGGAAGGAGTTCCCGCGGGTCCACTGCTCTCAGACCGTGCACGCTTAGCGTGCACGACCTCGCCTCTTCTGGCGAGTCCACACGTTGACGACGAGAGCCCGGCGACGGACTCTCGCGAAGGGCTTGCTCACAGTAGGCTTGTCCCTCACGGGCGAAGAGTGCTCCTCTTCGTCCGCCAAAGAATCACTGTCGTAATCGACAATGAGGCCAGGGTCTTCCTCACCATCATCACGTCCAGGGGACGTGGTGCGCGCAGCCTTCGCAGGCTGTGTGACAGTCGATTCACCTGTCCCGAAGGGACGGGTTGCCTTGGCGACGGCAGCGTCGACTTGCATAGCGCTCTCGCGCTCACGAGAGTGCTCTCTCTCCAATTGTAGTGCGTGATATTCACGCACTGACAGTGTCTTGCCACCCGATGGGGAATTCCCACCGGGTGCGGAGGTCTTGGGACTTTCGGGAGCCTTAGGGCTCCCGGGGACTCGGGACTTGACGCGCTCATTGCGAAATGAGCGTGAGTGTCTTCTCCGTTAAACGAAGAAGACGGAAGGTGACCACAGAAGAGATCGTGGTCACCGTTACCTCCCGAATGCGATACTCGCACTTTGAGGGGGGTGTAGCGGGGCTACACAGGATAGTGTACCCGGGGTTCACTAATACACGCAAACCCATTAGTGTGTGGGACACACACTAGCGACCATCATTACGAGCCGTCAATGCAACTATCATTGACGGGCGCTCCGGCGCACAGCTATTGGTTGAAAGGGCCACATTTCAACCAATCATGTGCATCCATTTCATGCAAATGCGTGAGAGCCAACCATGCTCTCACCTTTGTAATTAGATATCATCTTAAGAGGGTTTAGCGTAAAGATAAGGCCAGCCCGCCACGCGGCGGGCTGCCATTCAATTCAGTTTTCTATTTTGATCTAAGTGTTAAGTATTTGCTTTAGAAATACGCGGGCTCGCGTATTTCTATCTTACATACAAACTTTAAGTCTACGCTTCCTCTATACGCGCATACCGTGTATGCTAAGAAACAGAGCGTAGCTCTCGCCCTGTTTCATGCATGGTCTAGGTATGCTGTTTGCTGGTGCTTTGGAGCCTTCAAGCTACGTATTCCCGCTAATGCCCCATGCGGCAGCGTCTGATCTTTGGGGAGAAGACCTACAGCCAAGAAGAAGCGATTCTGTATTGGGAAAATTTGGAGGAGAAATCGGACGGAACAGCTGAGCCACCAGCAAAGCGCGTGCGAGGAAGGCCAAATGTATCCAAGTATATAAACGACATCATCGCTGTGATCTCCGATCGACAGGCTAGTGCCTCCGCACCGCTGGCTCCAGCTCTGACCGCAGGGCTCAGTAGTCACTCGTTGCGCCGTGGCTCTGCGGCGTATGCGAATGCATCACCGCAGCTCGCGATCAGTGGATCTCGACGCGCGGAGCCTGGCTGCTTGACTCACTCACGAAGGCGTTCGCATATGTGGGCACCACCACGCGGGAGGACCAGAGCGTCGGCAAAGTCTTGGCCGGCTACAAAGACCCCACCTGCCTTGCGCCACGCCCATGGTCAGAAGGCTGAAGGGGCTACTCCCTGATCTTGAGTACGCGCAGCTGCTAACGCTGCGCGGTCAGCTTTTCAAGAACGTCAGCGGGTTCACGGACATCACCCTCAACGTCGACACCATGGTCTTGGATGCTGCGCTCGCTTCACTCTTGATCCACCTGAGTGAAGTTGCGGCGGCAGTTCAGCAAGAGCGGGAGGCGACTGGATCCACATCGCATTACCTGTACCGCTTTCACGAGGCGCTTGACTCGACCAATGCTGCGCTGGGGTCACGGTTGTCGCTTGAAACCTGCATTGCCTGGGGACGCCAGCTTCAAGCTTCCTGGGATACGGAGAACTTTGCGCGGCTTGGGGACCGCAGCAGTAGTAATAGCCAGCACATCACACCGGCAGTTTTTCTTAGCTTTATTTAACAAGAAGAATAGGGCTCACCGTTTCTAATGCAATGCTACGACTTTGACGACACAACCTCTGTCCCGGGGCGGGGATGCTAGAACGCTTGGGTTCGAAGCAGCCCACGGAACTAAGTAACCCTCGAGCTTTGGTGCCGGAGGAACGGCCCAGCCGACCGTAAATCTGTGTAGGCGTCCACCAAGCTTGGTACACCCTGACGTCCAACGCGTAGAAGTCCGTGTAGCGTAAAGAAATAAATTTGATTAACTGTTAGCGTTCCTGTTGTCCCTGTTCCTGTTGCTGTTCCTTCGCTTGCCCTGTTCACGGCCAAATGTAAAAGTAAAAGTGCCTAAACTCACCGTGAGGCAGCGAGCGGCTGCAGACCAACCTTTGAGCACGGCCACCCTTCCACATTCCTCAAGGCGCAGCCCTCTTCGTGCCAACCGTCCCCACGCATGCACACCCTCCTTCCTCCTGACTTGTTCTCCCGAAGCACCGAGCCTTCCAAGACCACGCCAGCGTCGCTCGCTCTGCGCGACCTCCGTCCTTTCCCTTGACAACCTGTCCCTCCTCAGGCTTGGCACGGTCTCCAGCTCGCATGCCACCCGTCCTCGCGCGCCACGTCGAGACGCTCCTCCCGCCAGTCATCAGTGGCAGCATCCTTGTCGGTGGTCCTCGAAATGATGTCGCGAGGCCGGCCTTCTCTAGGCCTGCCAACGTCTAGATTCGGGGGCCACTGTCGGAGTGACCCGGGTTTTAGCCAATGAGCGACCATTCCGGCCTTCCATTTCTGAGACGGTCGGGACCGTTCCCATATCAGCCTCGGATCCCGATCCGGGACATCCTCCCCGGCTAAAACCGAGGCGTCCCCGCCGAGTCGGGCACGCTTCGCGACACGCCTGTTGTAGTTCACCTGCCTTGATAAGCAGCAGGTCGCGCTTGGCTTGCAAATTGTTCACAGATGGCACTTGTCCTTCGCAGCCCGAATAGGTTTCACTTTCCGTCGACGATCCTTCGTCTTCGTCACTCATGAGCACCACCTCCGCCACTTCAACAGGCTCGAACTCCTTCTTCACCACGCCCTGCACTTCAGAGTAAGCCCCGTTCTCACGGTTTGTTCTTGCCTTCGAGCGAGCAATCACGACGTCCCAGGCCTACTTGGCTGCAACCCACGGCGGCATCCTCCGGAAGGGTTCCGCAAATTCACAATCCCAGATCACGTGACAATACGTGCCACAGCAGACTATCACAGTCGTGTAGATAGAACAGCCCTCGATCACATGCCGCACGTAGTTTGCCAAATTCAGCACGATAAGCAGAACGCCTACTCCGATCCAGTGAAAAAGAACACACTCTAGTGGCCCGTACATCATCCGTGGTAAGTACGCCACGACAGACGCCAACAAAACGACCAGCATCATTAAGCCATTCAGGCCATCCACCACTCGTCTAGCCGTCGCGATCACGGCATTCCTAGCAAACGTAGTGTACTTCTTGTAGATACTCCAGCTCAACTGAAGCACGAACGGCAAGAGCATGCAGATCGTCGTGAACCATGCGTCGCACCATTTGTACACCGTAGTCCCAAACACAACGAAGTAGGACGCATTTTCAGTCAGCACGGCCATGGGCGCTTTGAAAACACTCATCAGCATAAAGTACCAGTAGTCGTTCTTGTAGGCCTTCAGCAACACTTTGTCTCGAGCCATTGCCTGATATCTCGAGAACGACTCGCCACATAAGAAGCTCCAGCCAACAACTAGCCCATAAGCTCCCATAAGAGTCGCCATCCAACCGTGCGAAGCGGCGTCCTCACCACCCAGGCCATTATGGCAATCACACTCCACACGAGGCGTTCACGCCATTGCACCCAGTCCGCAGCCACGAACTCCCACAGGTACTCCTCCGAAGCAGAGCGGTCTAAGGTTTCAGGCCCCATGGACGACGTAAGAGACTAGCACGCTAATTCGATTCTGGCACGCCTCATCTAAGCACACTTCTTGTGTTCACCATGTGCACGCCAAACTTCCTTACTTGGTCTGGTCAACTTCACTCCTCGTCAGATCCGTTCAATCGTAGTCAACAAATCAGTTCCCGTTGATGACTCTAAACAATGGGAGGTACGCCATATGGGAGGAGACACGACTCGGGGCCACGCCACGGTTGTCGGTCGTTCTCAATCAAAGGTCTTCTCTCCATCAATTTGCGCCACTCGCCAACTCGCCTCCAGCCACCCAGCAACAACGGACACTTCGCTTTCTACCCTACGAAAATGTCCAAGAAGATGTCCGACCAAGACATGCTGCAACTACTGAAGTCCCACCTCGACACCAAAGGAGCTACGCCCGGGGCAAGCGCCGAAGCGACCACGGCTCAAGTTCTGATCTGGTCGCGAATGAGGGAACGCCTCGCCGTGCACCCGGACTCCGTCGGCCTGCAGCACCTGGACACGCTAGCCGAAGCCGTCCTGAACGATGATCCAGCCCCTACCTTGGGAGGACTCGTCGTTGCACTCCCGGCACCAGGCCTACAATCCCGAGCATCGTCACAGGCAGCGCCCCACGCTGTCTTCACGGCCTCGACTGCAGCTCCAGCGACCTCCAAGCGAACCAGAGGTTCATCGGACACTCCCGCTGACGCTCGACCGGAGAAGAAAGCCAAGAAAGACGCCAAAGCTCCGGCCAAGATAACCTCCGCGGCCATGCTCGTGGACCCGAACGTCCCTCAAAACGTCAAGGACGATCTGGACGACATCTTCCAGAAGGCCCACGCTCTGCAGAGACCCCCGTTCCGTGTGGCTTATCCGTGGGCGGGACGGCGTCTATGGTATGACCCCAAGGCCTTCCCGGACGTATACACCGCGCACTATCGCTTCCACATGACACATTGGCGTCTTTTCTGGAGCTGGGCGCTCCACGCACCGTTGCGTTCTGAAAACGCCTACACGGCCCGGCGTAAGCACAAGCTCGCAGCCGTTCGCGCATGCCTTCAGTACCTCAGCGTGTGTATCGAGACGTGGGGTTACTTTCCGTTCCTGGAACACCTCGAACGGGTCACTCTACACGACAACGTGTTCTGGTTCGGTGGTCAACCCGGCAAGACGTCGGCCGAGGCCAAGGCCACACGCGCAGCACAGGGCCCTGTCAGCGAGGATCTCACCGCTCTGTTTGCCAAGAATCGTAAGAAATACGATGAAGTCATCAGTCACGCTCTGGACCCCGATATTATTGACTTTCCGGGATACAGTCACATCCCAGAACTATTAACGCTCACCAACGCCATTGACCCAGACGCCACACCTCCAACGACTCGACTCAGTGATCGAACCCTTGCTCGGGTACGCAACGACGCTGCCCGAAAGGACAATCACTTGCCGTGGACCGGCGACACAGATGCCTGGAAACGCCTCCACAACCATAACCGTATCTACACCCTCCAGAAGAAGATCGACAAGCAGCTTGCCAAAGGCACTTATAAGCTGCCGAAAGTAGCTCCGTACGACCCGGAACACGACGAAGTCTCGGACGCTTCTGACTTCGAAGACGAGGAACACCACTTCACCGTCTTGCCTCCTGACGAAGCCGAGTCCGAAGGTGACGACGCAAGTGAAGACGATGCTGCCGACGAGGACTACGTCGAGAGTCACGAAGACAGCGAAGAGGTGGACGAACACGACCCAAACGCCAAGGATGACGCTAAAAGCGGGCGCGGCGGCTCGGAAGCCGACGATGAAGCCGGCAAGAAATCGCCTGCCAAGACGCCAACGAAATAGTCAGGCGTTCCCGTTTTCGTTAATCGTAATATTAGGTATTAATTATATGCATGTCCAGGTCGTTTAAATCAAACATCAAAGTTTATGTGTTTTAATCCATGGATTTATGCCTATTGTTGTAGAAGCTGTTTCATTAGAAGATTATTTTCATGCTTCGTTCATCAAAGTCGTTCTTCTTCGTTTTGTCATCGAAAGCGTCTCCACTAGCAGGTGTTCCACAAGTAGCACAGGTGACCCCAGTTTCATTTAGACAAGATGCCATATGTAGATAAAAAAAACACAATACAAATATTCGAGAGCAGTGAAGATAATAAGAGAGTAAACGCTCATCTTCTCCGCACTCCAGTTTCCTCGCTCAATGTCACAGCACTTCCTCCTTAGTGACGGAGCTTCACAAATTCACTTTCCTTAGAAGAGAAGTTCTTCATCATCGACGACCGCATTGGCCTCAGACAACCTGGTACTTCTCCTCACGACTGGTCTGTTCTCACGCAGACGTAAATTTATCCTCGAACACTCGAATCAACTCACTGCACTGCGGCACCAGCTAAGCACGAGGTATCCAATGTGTAGAGTAGTCAGCGGTCAGCACTAGGTACACCATCTGCCCTTTATCAGACCTTTTAGCAACGACCTCGATGATGGGTTCGCTGACTCCGGTAATCACTAGATCCTCGCCAAACATCCGACTTTCTGCGAAGCTGGATCTCGGTAAATCCGCCTCCACTAACGGTCCACTGTCACTGATCGTGCGGCCTTCTGCCTGAGTTGGTACTTCGGATCGGTACGGACGGCTCCACTTAACACGGAACGGCTTCAGTCTGTTCACGTTCACTGTTACCACTTTATCAGGATGTGTAGGTACGGCCACCTTGCAGGCGTTCGTCCCCACTTTGCCCACTACCCGGTACGGACCATGCCAAGAGAAGGCGAGCTTACGCGTCTTCTTCTCAGTTTTTTAGCACGAAAATACTGGTAGATCCAAACCGGATCTCCTTCCTCGTAAGTCACGGAGACCTGGTCACTGAGTCGTCTTGCGTGTTTATCTTATGCCTTAATCAACTGACGCTTAACTAAGCGTCTCGAGTCGTGGAACGTCCGGTATAGCTCGCGGCGATATAAAGAGACCTCGTCACTCTTCCACGCCTCATCCGTGTTTTGAAAAGCAAGGTCGATGGGTAGCACCGGGTCTCGGCCGTACAGGCTAAAGAACGGCGAATCACCAAGTGCCTCATGGTACGAAGTCCGGTAGGCGAACAGCACACGTGGTAGATACAGGTCCCAGTTCGTCTGTGTTTCATCTACATACATGCGTAGCATAGACAACATCGTTCCGTTGAACCGTTCAACTAGGCCTTGGGTCTGAGGGTGATAGGCAGCCCCGAACAACTTCTTAATTCCAAGCGTCTCGTAGAACGCTTTAGCTAGCGTGGAGATAAAGTTGCTCCCGCGGTTACTCCAGAGTTTCTCCTGAACGCCATGCCTCGTGATCACGCCATCTATCATCGTGTTCACGAACGTCATTGTGTCCAGCGAGGCTACGGGGATCGCTTCTATCCAGCGCGTGAAATAATCCGCGAACACTAAGATATACTTGTTTCCGCGCGGTGTAGACACCAGTGGACCCACGGCGTCGACCACCATCAACGAAAACGGACCCGACAGGTCTTGAATTGGCATGCGTTGCATCAGACCATTCCTCCACGGTCTGTAGCCCTTTCCTCCGCCGCATTCAGCACACGCTTTCACATACTCCGAGACATCTTTCTCCCAGCCTACCCAATAGGCATGACGTCGCACATTATCGACCGTCTTCGTCTTGCCGACATGGGCCGCAAAGATATCCGCATGGCAATAGTGCAGTACGGTCTCGATAAACGGCACCGGTATCACGGGTACCGTGATCGTTCGGGCTAGTCCTCCTCGAGCTTGGAGGTGCACACGCCTCATAAGTAGACCGTTTTTCAACTTAAAATTCGGAGCCATTCGTAGCACTTTAACACGCAGCTGACTGTCCACTGCTAACGCTCCATCCTCTAAGAACGCCTTCATTGCCTGGATCCATGGCGTTCTCTCTTGCTCCAAGCGGAACTTCTCCGGGTCAAGGCCAAACTCATCCACCGGCGAAGGGTGAGCACGGGCGAGGGTATCCGACTCCTCCAGCTCTTGCTCTTCTTGGGTAGGTGCAGCCTCGTGCGACGATTCAGGTTCGGGAGCCGAGTTCGGCTCCCCGACTAGGATAGAATCATGTTCGGGAGCCGTATTAGGCTCCCGACTACGATTGAAGCATCATCTTCTACGTCATTGAGCAAGTCCGCCATAGTAACACCGTAAACACCTGCCCTATGCATCCTCGAGAGTCCATCCGCGTGTCCAATAGCCGTACCCGGCTTATGGTGCACTTTAAATGTCAACTGAGAGAGTTCCATTGCCCAGCGTGCCAACTTGGCGTTACTAGTGCGATTATCCGGGCTAAAAACCCATGTTAGCGCCTTGTGGTCCGTGTATAAGTCAAACTCACGGTGATCCAAGTAACAGCGGAACTTCCTAGTGGCCCACACAATGCCCCAGCATTCAATCTCTGTGGTTCCGTCCTGATTGTTTATCCAGTTTTTCTGGGATCCAGTAGGAGCTTGCTGGCGTACGCCACTACACGGTCTCGACCGTCTACTGTCTGCATAAGACACGCTCCAACAGCTAGTCTCGACGAATCAACGAACAGCTTAAAGCGTTTATCGAAATTCGGGTACACCAGTATAGGGGTTCTACAAGCGTTCTCCTCAGTTGGTTGAAGGCACTCTCTCAATCTTCATTCCATACGAAGGCGGCCCCCTTTAGCTTCAGACGCTCCAGGGGAACAGAGATGGCGGCGTACCCGAGAATATATCGCCGAAAATAACTAGTCAGACCCAAAAATGCGCGCAGGGTGTGAAGATCATGCGGACGCTTCGCATTCATCACAGCCTTTACCTTTTCAGGGTTGGGCAAAATTCATGAAGGCGTAACAATATGACCGAGGAACGCCACTTGACTTCGCCCCCAATGATATTTCTTCACCTTGAGCTTAAACCCAGCACTTCTGAACCGTTCCAGTACTTGCCGTAGCCGTACCAGGTGCATTGGAAAGTCTTCGCTAAAGACCACACAATCATCCAGGTACACTAGACAAGTACGCCACTTCAGATCGACTAACACGTTTTCCATTAGCAGTTCAAACGCGGGTACCGCATTGCATAGTCCGAAGGGCATTACCAGCCACTCGTAGAGACCAAACTTACACGCAAAAGCAGTCTTAGGCACGCTGTCTGCGGCCATTGGAACATTCCAATAGCTCGAGGCAATATCCATAGTAGAGAACAGCCTTGCATTGCCTAGAACGTCCAGTATGTCGTCTATCATGGGCATAGGATAGCAATCCTTGATAGTAACTGCGTTCAAACGTCGGTAGTCAATGCAAAACCGTATTCCTCCATCGGGTTTTCGGATCATCAAGACTGGACTAGCCCACGGGCTCTGCGACGGGCGAATCAGTCCTAGCTCAAGCTACTGCTGTATTTCAGCCTCCATAACCTCTCCTTCGGCTTTTGAAACGCGATACGGTGGCTGCTTTATAGGGGCATGCTCACCAGTATCAATAGCGAATTCCAGTAAGTTGGTCCGTCCCGGCTTCTTCGAAGTCTCCACGAACAAGTCCCGGAACGCCGTCAGCTCCTTTCGCATGATAGCACGCTGTTCGTCATTCAGCTTAGAACCTGAAAAGTCTACGTCCAGTTCATCGTTGTTCTCGTTTACGGTCGCCTTGCCTAGGCCAGGCATTGAAGCGTTCATCTTAGCTTTCACTGAACCAATAACTGAGCTTACAGAGCCGTTCTGTACTTCCTGCGATTCATCACTTCTCGCTGACACACTCAGTTCCTTCTGTTCAAAAGCAAAGCCGCTTCCGGTAGTCCTGGCGAACTGTCTACACCGGAATACTGGTTGAAATGGTACGGTAGCACGCTGAAGAGCTCGTCAGAGGCTAAAAGGGCCAATCGGGACTTCAAGAACGCCTCGAAGGTTGGTAGCGTGGCGAGAGCTGCGCCGACTGAACAAGAAGACGTTCTTTTGAACGGCTCGAAACCCGAAAAGCCTAGCGTTGAGGAAGCCGAGGTTCTGGCCAACATTAGTGTACGCCTGAACGGCAAGGGTGACAGTGAGCGTACTCCGGCAGTAGCCGAAGTTGAGCGTTCTTTGCCAACTGGGTGGCGTGCCCTAGCCAGAAAGGCTGCGTATGATCTAATATGCGAGGAGATGGAACATCTCGGAACCCGTGCGTCTCCGAGTAAACGTGTGGAGTCGGTGGAACCAGATCCCGAAGAAATTGTGATTATGGATGAAGCGCTCGCTGGTGCCCATTTGCAGCGTCAAGTCATCGGTGTGCCTGTTAAGTTTTGGGATCGAGTATTCAAATACATGGAGGCGTTCTACTACGCTGAGCAGCTCTGATTCGAGCCAAGATGCGTGCTCGTGGAGGTGTTCCGCCTCGAGACGAGGACACAGGTGTTCGGAAGCCTAGAAAGCGTGTGGTCAAGCGTGTCTGGTTTGATTGTTCAGCGCTGTATTCCCGTAAGACGGAGGCGATCAAAGGGTTGACGACTAAGAAGGATCAAAGAGACGATTCGAACGGCTACGTTGAAGTAGTGGACTTGAAACGGAAGCTCAAGAGGAAGCCTGGACTTTGTGAAGTGTCGAAAGGGTCGTTCGACTCGACCGATGACGAGGTACGGTCTCCTGAGCCTGTCTACACTGAAGGGAAACGAGTCGTTTGCTCTATAAACGCTATAAAGAGGTTGGAGGCGATCACGGCTAGCTATATTGATTGTTTACCTGCGGAACTGCTCGCTGACACGGGTGCCGTAGCAAGCCTGCTACACAAGAAAGTCTTGCGGTGGCTCGGCATCTCTCGAAGTCAACTAAATCCGTATACGGGAGGCTTACAAAGTGCATCCGGAAACGACCTTAAGATCGATGGTGTCATCTGGTTGCCGTTGCGACTGGGGTCGCAAGAGAAGTTGGTGCCATTCGTGGTGACTAACAACATTCATGTTGACGCTATACTCGGGACTGATATATTAACGGCGTTCCGAGCCGTAATTGACCTAGAGGAGAGGACTATGATGGTGAAGGACACCTTGGAGGTGTTCCACCTTGGAATAACACAAGTAGTGGAAACGTACTCGGTCAGCGTGGCGGCTACGGTACGTCTGCAACCTGGTGGTCAGGCTCTCGTACCGACGCGTGTCGAAGGCAAGGTGGCGTCGGAGACGGTTGTACTGGTCGAAGCGTTCCTGGTGATGTGACTTCATTGCGTGTGGCTCGAACACTTTGCACCGTCCGCGAGGGAAGGGTTTTGGTGGAGTTGTGTAATGCGTCTACCGATGACGTGTCATCCCTAAGGGCACAAAAGCAAAGCCGCTTCCGGTAGCCCACAACCACCAGGAGACGAAACCTTCGTCCGCTCTAGAACGTCTTCTGGTATTCCTAGTACAGTACTTAGCTCAGTCATAGTCGTGGGCTGCAACTTTTTGGCGTTCTGCTTCATCTTTTGCGTATCTCCACTTCATCGAGAGGGTACAAGCGGTCCTCAAGTCCTTGTCGTACTCTTCCAGTTCATCGTCCACCGTGTCTTTTCGACCCTCTTCTAGAGCATCCAGCTCTTCCTCGGTAAATACACGGGCATAAGACGTGCCGGGAGCTACGGGCGAGGCAGCTGTCAGTGCAGCATCGACCTCCGCACCATCCACTAAGCCCTTCTCGGCACTATCTTCTTTTCGAGACTCGTTGGTAGGACGCCTGGCGTCCTTTCCCAATCTCGTCACACTTAATTCATTTCGTACTTCTCCATGCACCCCACTCATCTTGAAGTCGCCGGGAACCACGGTTCCTTCCGTAGCGTCCAGTGCTCTACGCGTTCCACTCGTTGGTCGAACACGGCTAGACACCTCACCACTACGGCTTCCATTCACTTCCCAAGAACGCCGAAGCGATAACTTTACTTACGCTTCCAGCCTCCTTGGTCACATCCATTTTCCACTTTTCACTACCGACGGAGTCAGTCTTCACACTGTCCACTCCATCCTTCCCTAGAGTCGCCACATCCTCTACTCCTAAATCACTGAGCACTTCGATGTAGTTCCTCTTTGTGTCGCCGTCCAGACAAGAGGAAGGTCCGACACACCCTTCCCCTCCCTCCTGTCCTCATCATTGCTGGGTCGGAGGTAGCGACGGCACCTGGGCCTCGCTAGCTCAACCAGCTCCCACTTGTTGCATCATACCTCGCAACATGTTCATAGCGGGACACGGTGCTACTGCATGTCCAGGCTGCTGGCACATGAAGCACAATCCACTGCGACTGGAACGGTTATTACCGGTACGGTTCCGACGAGGTTCGGGGCACTCCACAGAGAAGCGTTCGGTTTGTCCACAGTTATGGCAAGTGCCGTTCTGTCGGGGTACGTTAAGCGACTGCACCCAACTCGCAGGCATCATCCACACACTACTTGTCCGTCCTGCGTGTGCATATCGGGACCCTGCCGAATACCACGAGTCTGCTAACCACTGTTTGCAGCCATAGGAGGAGCTGTCATCAGTCTTTGTGTGGTCTGAGCCGTATATGGCGGCTCGGCCACAATAGAGATAGTCTGGGTGTTACGCCTCGGGGAACGGGCTCTTTGGTATCCATTTTGCTCGTTCTGCTGCAATTGCTGCTGTTGCAATTCCAACATTGCCGCCATTTGCTCTAGTAACTTGTCTGCACGCTCCTGAGAGTCAGCCTTCTTAGTCACTTCACCGATAAACTCGTCGTCCTCTTCTACTGGGTGATGCACCTCCTTCTCCAAGAGATACTCGCACGCCTCGGGTATGCTTTTCGCAGAACTGCCCTTTAAAAACGCCCTCAACCGCCTTGTGCGAAGTCCTTCACAAAAATCTTATATCGGACCTTCTGGTCGTGGTAGTTTAAAGCGTCACACAAAGCTGCAACTCGGTCTCCCCACTCCTCGATCGATTCGCACGGTCACGCATCGTCGTAGTCAGGCGTTCCAACCGCTCATCAGTCGTCTCGAAGATAAACTTATTATGAAATCAAATGCGAAGCGTCTCAAAGTTAGTGATGTGACTTACTCCACCAAGAACGCCCTTTAGTTCCTTTCAGGCGGCGCTCGAAAGAAAGAATTCGAGCCGACTCGGACAGACCCCGCGTGTTCTCTTCGAAGGTGGTCCAGAATTCACGCGCTTTCACGGACGTAGCTTCGTCGGAATAGAAAGGAGGTACCCATTCGGCCCTCTTCCATGCCGACTTCTCTCCTTGAGACTGGGATGGTCGATCATACGCGGGCACACCACCACTCGCAGGTATTGGCATCCCGTCATAATATCCCGTCATAGGCGTTCCAACAGGCCACTGCCACCCAACTCCATTCCACTGAGGCGTCACGCCCCCAGGCTGTTGCACCGGCCACTAAGCCGGTCCAGATTGGGGTTCCGCACCACCTTGAGGCCGTTGCCGGTTTTGCGGTTGCTGTGCAGGTACGCCCTGAGTACTGCTAAACACTTCCGTTCTTCGTTGTCTCGGCTGTTGGTCGGAGCAGCCGAGCCACTCCGAACAACACCAGTCTGGGGCACCTGAGCAAACGACACAGGCTGTCGTGGTGGATAGGAGCCTTGTTGCCCTGCTCTAGACATCGGTTCCGTCTTCACAGGCGCTCTTGTCCTTGAGGTCGTCACGGGATACACAGCCGTGTTAAACCCTGACGTAACAGTTCCCTGGGAGAACGGCATGGGATATTGGAAATGCATCTTTCCAACACCAACACCTCCACTCACACCATAATTACTAGCGGCACCGCCAGGGTTTTCGTTCTCGACCCTTCCTCGTATCTGTCACGAGAGCCTCCTTTTCCGTTCCAGTATAGATTGGAATGGGGCCACTAGGAATAGGTTAGGCTCTGTCTTCCATTGAGGTTCGCGACTCGGAACGGTCCAATTCAACACGTCAGGCCCAGACAACATCGGCATAGTCCCATACGGCACGGGCATATACTCCGGCATACCCGAGAACCCACTTACGCCCTGTTGTTGCCAGCCGTACCCCGGATCCTGCTTCATCGGCATGAACGCCATATCATCCGGGTCTGACCAGCCGTCGACGGCCAAGTACCGTACTGGCACTGACCGTTCGGTTTCCGCAGGAGGAACACTTGTCCTCTCCGGTTGTCTCCGATGTTGTTGCTCCGGAACACCCGAGGTTCCTTGTCTTTCCCTTGGTGCGTGTCCTCCTCTTCTCATAGGACCCGAACCAGCGCCAGAGCGTGGCACGCTCTTGCTTGGGACTCGAGACTCCACACCACTCGGCACTTGTACTCGATCCGGCTGTCCTGCAGCAGCAGCGGCAGCCTTGGCAGCGGCGGCAGCAGCGCGCTCCTTGCCTCTATAGCCATCGATCTCCGTGCTACTTCCTTTAGACGAGCTTCCAATATCCGTTCCAAAGATCGTCGTCCTTCCGCCGTTCCTGCCATCGGCGATTTTTCTTCATCACTGTCCAGCCGTATCGGCGACGCTGGATCAGCCAGTGGACCTCCGTCGTCATACTCATCGTTTTCCCCTCAATCTCCCTCCTTGTCAGCACATCGTTGTCCGTACTGACGTCCTTGTCCTCCAGTATTCCGTGTCCATACTGGTCTCTTGTTCATCAGTATCTAGTTGTCCATACTGGTCTCCTTGCTCACCAGTATCTAGTTGTCCATACTGGTCTCCTTGTTCACCAGTATCTTGTTGTTCATACTGGTCTCCTTGCACGCCTGACAGGAAAAACCCATCCGTCACCGATGCCTCCGATTCTCCACTGTCCGGCGCACCCGCGCCTTCTTCCCCGGTGGTCCCATTCCTGCGGGAAACCCAAACATGTTTCCCACGCTTCTGAAGCGTTCCTTCGACCACGAATCCAAGTCCGAATAATCCAAGCTGTTACCGCAACAGCACCACTAGAGCATAATCCGTTCTAGTTTCCACAACCGACGTAACCACACACTTCGCACCAAACACAAGCAGCTTATTCCACACTGCAGTCCGCGCGTACTCGATCCACACGAAGTACGGCCTCAAAATACAAAGGCAAAGTGTGCTTACGGCAGCCGTTTGACCACGTAAACGCCACTAGGACGCTAACAGCGCCACTTGATACACAACCCGTACTCCAGTACTTGATCCACGATCCACTGGTACGATATCTCCAACGGCGAGGCTACCCTGCTTCTCCACCAACTTGTCCCGGGGCGGGGATGCTAGAACGCTTGGGTTCGAAGTAGCCCACGGAACTAAGTAACCCCTCGAGCTTCGGTGCCGGAGGAACGGCCCAGCCGACCGTAAATCTGTGTAGGCGTCCACCAAGCTTGGTACACCCTGACGTCCAACGCGTAGAAGTCCGTGTAGCGTAAAGAAATAAATTTGATTAACTGTTAGCGTTCCTGTTGTCCCTGTTCCTGTTGCTGTTCCTTCGCTTGCCCTGTTCACGGCCAAATGTAAAAGTAAAAGTGCCTAAACTCACCCGTGAGGCAGCGAGCGGCTGCAGACCAACCTTTGAGCACGGCCACCCTTCCACATTCCTCAAGGTGCAGCCCTCTTCGTGCCAACCGTCCCCACGCATGCACACCCCTCCTTCCTCCTGACTTGTTCTCCCGAAGCACCGAGCCTTCCAAGACCACGCCAGCGTCGCTCGCTCTGCGCGACCTCCGTCCTTTCCTTGACAACCTGTCCCTCCTCAGGCTTGGCACGGTCTCCAGCTCGCATGCCACCCGTCCTCGCGCGCCACGTCGAGACGCTCCTCCCGCCAGTCATCAGTGGCAGCATCCTTGTCGGTGGTCCTCGAAATGATGTCGCGAGGCCGGCCTTCTAGGCCTGCCAACGTCTAGATTCGGGGGCCACTGTCGGAGTGACCCGGGTTTTAGCCAATGAGCGACCATTCCGGCCTTCCATTTCTGAGACGGTCGGGACCGTTCCCATATCAGCCTCGGATCCCGATCCGGGACACCTTCGACTACCTTAGGACGAGAGAAAGCGCCACCATTTCAGAAGTAGAGCTTACTCTTCCTGAAACAACAGCCCAAATAGTAGCCCCTAGGCCTAATATCAATGCGTTTGTATAGATGGCTAACCTAGCCCTAATGGCGCCTCAAAAACGTTGTTTCGGCTCGAGGAAGCAACAACTCTTTACCTAGTGTTTGTATAGGGAAATTTGTGAAGCAGCTTCTTCTAGCTGAAACAACATTTTGGTGTTGTTCCACCAACCAGAGGGCTTTGGCAACTTGTCTGAAATTTTTCGTTAAATTTTTTGGGGTGCAACATTTTAGTAATATTTCGAAGTGAATACCACCAAGTTGTGTATGTTCATACCAAAACGTACGAGTTCATATCGAAGCGTACGAGTTCAGACTGAAAAGTACGAGTTCAGACGAAAATGTACGAGTTCATACTAAATCGTACGAAGCCTTACACCTATTCACCACGTGGCCACTTCATAATCGCCCTCATCAGTAAGAGATGGGCGTTCGAGAGCTGGCCAAGGAAGGCCAGCAAACAGCAAACGGGGTGATCAAGAAGGCAACACAGAGTGTCTACGAATCGAGCTTCAGGAAATTTGCCGACTTTTGCATCGAGAATGGATTTCCTGACCCGCATCATGAGCGCCATCACGAGCTTCCTGTTGTATTGGTAGCTTACTTACATAGCATTTCTGCTTCGAGTTCGATATCGCTCCAAATCGCAGAGAAGGCAAGGTCTGCGGTTGCCAGCTTCTTTTCGTCTCATGAAAACAGTGATGGGACCGATGTGAACACCTGGAGTGTGCGAGAAGATGAAGTGCGAGAGAAGCAGGGCTTCGGTAATCCTGCCAGAGATCCGATTGTAAGGCAGTTCATGCGGGGGCTCAAGAAGAAGAAGGCTGCAGAGTATACACATGCTAAAGCAGTTCCGATATCTCTGGAGATGATCACTGTTCTTCACGCATTTCTTGACTCTGAGGATGGCGTTGCTGGATTTAGCGAAGCTAGTCGTGTTTGGTTCAAGGCAGTGTCCTCGTTCGCTTTTGATGGTATGTGCCGAATCAACGAGGTTCTGACGCTCAAGTGGAAGGACATATCACTTCGCCAGTTTCGAGAAAGTACTCTCACGCCAGGGGAAGTGATCGAGTCTGGAACATACGCTCTGTTTAACCGCAAGACTGCCGTTGCTGAAGGGCGTCTTTACAACATGCACAAGTTGCCAAAGGATGAGACAGCCGTCAATGCGTACGACCATATGTGCAATTGGGTGGACTACGCTACCGCGACGAAAGGACACCAATGGAGCGATGACGACCTGGTTTTTTCCGGCATTAACGGGGATCAGCAAGAAGTTTTGAAGACAGGTAATGCCACAATGGGCTGCAAGAAGGTTACTGTCGGTTGGGGAAAGAAGATGTCTGAGCAAGTGTTCATCACACTGCTTAACTGCATCGTGCGTGGTTTGATTGCCAAGGGAATGAAAATTCCAGGATACACTCCGAAGCACTGGTCTAACAATTGGTTCACGTCGCAGACGTTCCGTCGCGCCGGAGCCCAGTATCGCTTCATGTACGCGAAGCCGGTGCGTCGCTGGTCATTGCGCATGATCAAATGGTGGGCGGGATGGAGTGTATCCGAGTCAACCGAGACACTGGTGAGATACCTTCTTGATCTCACAGTGCAAACCGAGGAAAGTGAGCTCGCCGATTGTCTGGCGCCTGACAAGTCATACTTGCACGGGTGTCCTAGTGTCCCTTACGAAGCAAACCAGAACGTTGAGGAGGGCCTGTACTTAAAAAGATCAGGCGACTTGAAGCATTGGTGCTGGAGGTGAAAGAGCAAATATCCTCTCTCGCAACTACAAGCCAGGGTGGCACCACGATAAACGAGCCGCATTTACATGTCGACGAAACATTACCAGAGCCATTGGGATCTCCCAATACCTCAGTATTCCCGGAGTTCCCTTCACTTAAGGACTGGTCTCACCTCGCTTTGATGTGGTCGCTTCCTAACAAGTCATTGCATCTGTTCAAGCCATTGTCAAAGTGGACATCATCCGAGCAAAATAAGGCTGAGATCACTCGTAGCTGGTACAGTGTGGCAAAGCTATTAGGCGAAGACACTGCGCTGTTCGCAAGGGCAATGGTGGAGACTGAAGCATCTCGTTGGAAAGAAACTGTTCTACCAGCATACCGCACCTACTACATAAAAACTACATGGGTGTCGAAGAGTCAGCAACGGATGCAACATTCACGATTGCAATGCTTGCTTCTTTCATTAGAAAGGATCGCAAAGAGCGTGTCGACAAGTCACACCCGGCCAAGGATCTGCCAGAATATTCTGCTTGCCTGTAGACTATTCATCATACATTTTGGCATGAACTCGTACGTTTTGGTATGAACGCGTAGGTTTTGGTATGAATCGTTCGTACATTTTAGTATGACAACTTCGTCCATTTTCATATGAACTCTTACATTTTGGTATGAACTCGTACTTTTGGTATGAAAAACTAATACAAATATTGGATGAAAAGTCGTAGAATTCATCGGTTAGTAGGCATTTGCTGTTCAGCACGTGTTGTTGGCTTCCTTACGCTCTTCTTCTCGATTTCCTTAAACTCTAGAAATGTCGTGCATGGACCGTTGATCTCGAAGCGAGCGATCGTTTTCTTCAACTCATCAATTTCGTTGTCCCGCTCTTGTTGGGCTTGCTGTTGTCTCAACTGGAAGTTCTCTTTGTGATGAGCTACAGAACTGAGATGCTTTTCCACACGCTTGCGATACAAACTGAGCAGTCCGCGAAGCTTCAGATACTTCATGTTGGCCTTCTCAACTTCGTTGCCGTTGTCCCCAGACATTTTTGACTTAAACTCGTTCAAAGTTGCCGCTGTTTCGCTTCGGAATCTGTTGATTTCTTCCATGCGATCGCCAAACTTGGCTTTAAACCTGGAAACTTTGTCAGGGTGCAGCACCAGAATAGCGATTCTGCAGAATCTGCTCCAGGGAACCATTGACGGACCGCACTTCATCTGTTCCTTGCATCGGTCACGAATAGAATTGAGAACATCGGCAAACAACTCCGGGTCTTGACTGACACCGTGGAGAATATTCGTTGCTGCCAAAGGTTCCCAGGCCGGTTCCGCGTTGGCTCAACGTCCAGAGATTTGGATTGAAGTTCACTCAGCAGTTCTCTGGCCACTAACAGTGTAAATTAGTTTAGAGGAGTTATTCTTTAGATAGGTTCTCGGCATACCCTCAAGCTGGCGAAAGCGGTAAACTCGCTTTTCGTAGCGCTGCTGGAGGAGTTTTGGCCTGTTACGCAGGTAAGCGTCGCGGTTGATTGCTTTGCGTGTTTTCGCCGGTTTCTTGGTGCCACAGCGCTTTCGATGCTTCGCCATGTTGGACTTGGAGTACGACTCGTGGCAGGAGGGGCACTCCGCCTTCGGTCCCGTGTCTATGTTCAAACCGGTTTCTAAGACTGATTTCGTTGTCGCTCGTTGGTTGGCTGAATTCGATTTTTACAATAAACGATTTTGATTGGCTAATAAAAATGTTGTTTCATGTTGTTTCAGGGAAAAAAGTTGTTTTAAATGCTCTCGTCTCCTTAGAAGCGACACCCATTGTTCAACGAGGACAACCTCTCGATCACCTGAGAGTGAAGCGGATCTTAGGGTAGTTTTAGAACCTCAACCAACAACATTCAAACTATACATTGATAAATGCAATAGAAAATTACGCCGGCATATTTTTACCGGCAAGGAATAGTTCAGAGCAGCGCGTCTCACCATTGGTTGGAAGTCTATGTGACACGCCTTCATTTCCGCTTAAATACGTCCAGAAATTATCTCCCCTTCTTTCTTATTCGAGAATCTGCCGGCTCGAGGAAAGATGGTGAAGCTCTTCTGTGCTATCGTGGGTACGGAGGGAAGCGTGTTCTCGGTGCGAGTAGACGAGGACGACTCGGTGGATGACTTGAAGGACGCCATCAAGGAGAAGAATGAAGACATCAAGGGACCTACACGTGGCCTGCAGCTCTTCCTGGCGAAGAAAGACGAGGCCGCGGCGCGTGGCTGACGGAGGCAGACGTGAAGAATGGCGTGGAGGACACGACTGGCCTGAAGCTGTTGGATGCGGTGCGAGCGAAGCTACGGTGTGTGGGATTGTCGGATAAAGATGTCGGCGGAGTGGATGAAAAAGACGAAGCTGAAGGGAGAGGTCCTGTGAACGTGCTGGTGGTGGTTCCGGAGGGTGCAGTTGGTTCAGCGAGCGCGACTTCCGCGACGAATAAGATGATCAAGGAGATTTACGAGACAACAGTGCTGACCAAGCGCAAGACATATGTCCACTCGAAGGTGGGCTCAACCGAGTACCAAGAGCTTCTGGACGCCTTCAACATTACGATGATACCTGTGCGTAAGACTGCTGCAAAGTGGGGTGAAGTCAAGGGGTTCATATGGGACATGAAACTCAGCGAGGAGAAGCAGAAAGAAGAATATCGCGAGTATGTTGACAGCAACATTGGCGAGGTTCTCCAGGAGAAGAAGCTTTGCGTGTTCGGTGTGGAAAATGTGACAGATATTCTCCGAGTTGTTGTCAAGGGCTCCAACATTGAGCTCCGGGGTCGCACCGATCTTCTCATACTCAGTGATATCGTCATGGAGAGCGCGGACTATGCGCTGGACTTGCCTGAAGTGAAGATGCTGATTGAAGTGAAGAAAAAGGTTGAAAGACAATCTGTCTTCCAGGCGACGTCAGAGCTAATTGCTCTGGATCTGCTTGCCAACGACCCAGTGGTTGCACTGCTTACTGACTTCAACGGCGATTGGCGGTTCTTTTGGGTCGCCGGGAAGGAAAACAACACCACTTGCATCAACAGAGTGAACATTACGGATCCAGGAGAAGCTTTCGAGTTGATCAGGCAGCTACTGAATCCTACTGCTACTACGGATCTCATGACCCCAGTGCTCCAAGATCCTGTGAAGCGTCAGAAGCTATCCCGGGTGCTGCCGTCCATCAGCGAGGCCAGTGAAAGTGGCGGGATTCGTGAGAGTATCGAACGATACTATGACATCGCCAGTATATTAGGTCCCGACATGGACATGGCGCGTGCTGTGGCTAGGCAGGTCACTCGATCTATTCCCACGTTGAGTTATTTCAGCTGATTCTCCCTTCGGCATGCTGCACTAATAAATTGCTTTTTATTAAAATATTTGCATCCTTACAAATATAAAGTTAGATATATACAAAGATGGCATACTAACCCGATCAATATGTCGCTAACAAAGAGCGCATCAATGAAGCGCAGAAGCGCAACTACCAGCGCACACGTGAAGCACGTCTATCCTATCAAAAGGGATATGACGATAAGAATAGGGATCAGATTCGAACACGCAAGCGGAAGCCGAAAAGCGAACTTAGTGCCGGTTAAACCGAACTTAACACTGAAACCGAACTTAGTTAATTAATTAATTTTTTCTCACATAAAAAGTCAATCCGTATATAGACAATGACTGACGGTACCACGCTTACGATTTCGAAGGATGTCCTCGGCGATCTTAGCCAGTACCATTCGTCTGGGTGGTTCTGGGCCAGAACTTCTGGCATGTAGTAGAGGGTGAATGGATACCTATAGGTAAAACGCAAGTTTATCCGTGCCCTGGCTATCGACCTAATGTCAACCCACGGTGTTATTGCAGCACCCCGATCAAGCGACACTTCCTTATTATCGACATGGATGAGAACCATCACTTCGTTGGTTCAGAGTGTGCTAAGCTCTTTGGTGGGCACTATAAGGTGTGCCTCGGCTGCCAATGTCGGTACCGAGGTAGCTACAAATACTGTAAGGAGTGTCGAGACCGCGGTCTGACTTCTTTTAGTGAGACGAGGTAAGCATGTGGTAAGTACAGAAATCGAAAGCCAGAGTCGCTATTAGGAGTTGATGACTCCGACATTCACTTCCTATTTAAGTGTGATATCGTATCTGAAGCCTCTAGACTGGATTTAGCTCGTAATTTACCCCCAAGAACTGTTATTGGAGGCAAAGACAAGTACAGTGATAAGACAATCAATTGGGTCAAGGCTCACGATCCAAAATATTATCGCTGGTTGCAAACGCGCGACAGACCCTACATCAAGTATTTGAATTAATTAATTTCGAAACTTTTTGTATGAGGCTAAGATATTAAGTCGATCCTGATACAAGATCCAATAATTGTAAAGTCAGTTCCACGGGAATAATATCGCCAAGAATATAAAGGCAACATGTTTGCATACGAGCTTGAAGGTCTAAAGAGATTGAATATTGATGCTGTTCGCTGGGGCAGCACCTATCGCGTTAAGGTGCGTGGTAGAACTGGTAAGATGGTTTATGTTAGCAGCGTTTCCCGTCCGACCAATCAGAAGCTGCTAGCAAAGCAATACAAGATCTATGTCGAGACTCTTAAGAAGCACATGTCCCCGAATTATAAGACTGACCCAAGTATCGTTTCTACAACGGAAAACACATGGAGTCGCACCTGTATGAAGGTATCCAGCCCACTGAGTTCTACGACAAGCTCGAGAACGTGCTTGCTAGCCGAACTAACGCTTTCAAGGTAAACATTGCTCTTGGTTACGATCTCGTAAGCCTAACGGATGGTAGTTTTACCCAGTACTGGCACCCAAATCTGGCTAACACTTACGTATTTAAGACCCCTGTTGCTATCAACAGTCGATCTGACATTCGTAAGAAAATTATCTCAGAGATCAGGTCGATGGAGTTGGCTAACACGCTGAACTACCCCAAATCGGGGTATAAGCTGAAGTCAATTACTGGGTTCAAAATTTACATCTACTTTCGCGAGCAGGCACTCGGCGATAGCGAAGCTGTTATCCCACAGATTATTCGCGATTACACGCACGTAATCAACTTCCCCAAGACCAACAACAAGTGTGTGTTCCACTGTATCGCATGGTACTTACATCAGCATGCTAAGAAAGATCCTCGTCGGATCCAGGCCCAAGTGAAGGAAGTATTCAAGCGCTACTGCTCCTAGAAGGGTATCAGCTTCACGCTTAATCTGTTCCGTAGCTTTAAGCCGATTGACCTCCTACAGCTCGACGAGCTTGAAGAATGCTTTCATTGCGGTATTAACGTCTACTCAATGAATGTAAAGACCGGTAATGTTGAGTGTATCCGTCGTTCGGAGAGAGAAGGAGTGACTATGGATATTCTATCACATGAGAACCATGCTTTGTACATCAAAAACGTTGATATGCTTCAGTCCAAGTACCAATGCTCGAAGTGTGAAATGATTTTCGTTAGCTCTACTAAGCTACGCGACCATGCCAAAAATAAGTGTGAGCTTGTAAACATCGAGAGCTTTCCAGCTGAACCAACTATCTATAGACCAGCCCCGAACATTATTCGATCAATGCTAAACAAGTACTCCGTCAAGGGCATTGATCAGTACCTAGATCATTATCTCGTGTATGACTTTGAGGCCATTCTTAAGCTAGTTATGACACAGCATGGTGAAAATACTGTCTTCACCAATGAGCATATTCCCGTATCAGTATCTGTATCGGATAGCTTAACCCAGGAGGTGCGTTGCTTCGTCAGCGATGAACCGAAGATGCTACTAACGGACATGTTCGAATATATTCACCAGGTATCGATCAAGATCCAGCAGTACAACGTGCACAAGTACGAGATCCTCCTGCGGAAAATTATCGATGCTCACGGCTTGACTGGTATGGAGATTCCAGGTGCTAAACTCGATAAGACCTATAAGATGATCGATGTGGATGGTTGGATTAAGGAAGGGAAATATGCCAGCTTCTTCGACTTCCATAGCACCCTCGGGTTTGGAAAGCAGAGGTCTGACTATGGTAGGATTAAGCAGCACCTTGATCAAGTACCAGTGCTTGGGTTCAACAGCGGTCGCTACGATGTAAAGCTGATTAAGAACGATCTCTTCGCCGTTATTGGTACAGACAACATCAAATCGGTAATCAAAAATCCTAGCTACATGTGCATTGCGACCTCGAACATGAAAATGCTCGATATTAGCAACTATGTACCAGCTGGTACGAGCTATGCAAAGTACCCCAGCACATATGTAGGCGACTGCAAATGCGACAACAAGATTCGATGTGTCTGCGGCTTAGGTAAGGGCATTTTCCCGTATGAGTTCATTACCTCGCTCAACGTTCTTAGTCAGACTACGATTCCTCCTAAGTCAGCTTTCGATAGCGATCTCCGTGGAACTAGCATCAGCGATGATGACTATAAGCGCGTGCAATTCATCTGGGAGCACTATGGGATGAAGTCGATCAAGGACCTGCTGATCTGGTACAACAACTTGGATGTGGTACCTTTCATCAAGGCCATCAAGGCTCAGCGTGAGTTGTTCAAGCGTTTTGAACTTGACATGTTTGCAGATGGTGTATCCCTACCAGGTCTCTCGGAGAAGGTCATGTATCAAACATGCTTCGACAAGCTCCAATATCCTAGCAAGACGTCTCCTCAGGCGTTTCGATTCCCTAGCAAGCGTATGAGTGGCTACAAGGGTCAGGATGTTGAGGCTAAGCACGAGTTTGGTATTACGTTAGGACACCTAGATATACTGTTAAATCAACAGAAGTATCTTTGTGGTCTTTGCTTTGGTCCTTTGAGCACTGAACTGTCTCAGCTGATCGAATCAATAACAAGCTTGGGCACATCGACGGCAACATATTGATTAGTTGTATTTCATGCAACACCGCTTGTAAGGATATGTCTCTCAAGGGTTTCCGCTACAAGAAGCTGCTCGAGTTCAACTCAGAGCGACTGGTCTATTCCATTGACAAGGAGGAGAAGGACATCTATGGTAAGATGAAAGCTAACATTGCTGGTGGTCCATCCATCATCTTCAATCGCTACGCTAAGCGCAATGAGACGAAGATTCGTGGTGGGAAGCTGTGTAAGAAGGTTATCGGGTACGATGCTAATGCTCTATATCTCTGGGCTCTCGGTAATGACATGCCATGCGGAAGACTTATAACTATCGAAGCTTATCCAGACATTGTTGAGGACATCAAGAACGATAAGATCTTCGGCTTTCTCGAGTGTGATATTCAGACACCAGAACACTTGAAGCAGTATTTCGGTGAGATGACCCCATCTTCAAAAATACACTGATTGACTGTACGGATGAGAGTATCCTTGGTAAGCATATGTATGACTACAACCAAACACGAGAGAAAAGCAGATCGAAGCCAGCTCGCAAATTGATTGGTAGCTACTTTGGTGAGAAGATCCTAATCTACACGCCTTTGCTCAAGTGGTACCTATCTCATGGTATGGAAATCACCCAGACATACAGCTTCATCAAACCTAGCTCAAACAAGGCATTTGCTCCATTCATGGAAGCGGTGTCTAGCGCGCGACGAGAGGGTGATGTTGACAAGTCCAAGGCTATGGTTGCTGAGATGATGAAGCTAGTAGGCAATAGTGCTTTCGGTCGATCTGGAATGGACATGAGCAAGCACAAGGAAATTCAGTATGAGTCAGATAAGAAGGCAATTGCTTCAAAGATTGAGCACTTCACCTTTCATGGATTAGAGGAGCTCAACGATGCTTGCGAGTTTACTATGATGAAGCGCAGACTTAAGAACAAGAACCCGATCCATTTGTCGATTGCTATCTACCAGCTCGCTAAGCTACGCATGCTCCAGTTCTACTATGATTGCATCGACTTTTACTTCGATCGTTCAGACTTTCAGTATCAGGAGATGGATACGGACTCCGCCTACATCGCGTTCAGTTGTGATAATCCGTTCCAAGACTGTATCAAACCTGATCTACGTGAGCACTTCAAACAGCACAAGTATGGTTGGTTCCCACGTGATTATAACACGGATGTGGCTAAGTTTGATCGTCGTACCCCTGGTCTATTTAAGGATGAATGGTCAGGTGATGCTATGGTCTCATTATCCTCCAAGAACTACATCTGCTATCTACCAGACGAATCGTACAAGGTCAAGGTTTCAGCCAAGCGTGTGCAACAGGGTCATGGACGCAATAGTGATGTTCTTAGCCCTAATGGGTTCGAGTCTGTTGTGCGAGATCGTATCACACTTCAAGGCACTAACAAGGGGTTTTGATTGTCGAAAGAGACTAAATCTATCATCACCTGCAGTCAGACAAAGACAGCGCTATCATATTTCTACGACAAGCGGCGTGTGCTTGAGGATGGTATTACTACCGTAGCTCTTGATATTTAATCGCTATCCAAGCTATCACATTTATTTATGTCCAACTTACATATACCATGGATGAGATACTTACGAAACTTTTTTCGTAAGTATCTCATCCATGGTATATGTTAGTATATATATATACTAACATAGTAAAATAGCGGTTTTAGGGTCATATACTTTACTATGACCCTAAAACCGCTATATCGGTGCTCAGGCTCTACATGAGAAGGCTCGTGAGTTAGATCCCAAGATAACTCTAAAACTGGTGAAGGATCGGTATGCTACACAGTCAGAAATTCCGAAATTCCAAGAACAAAAGCAGAGATTCGATGGGTTCAAAATCGCCTCACATAATCCGAATTCTTGGCAAATCGACCTTGCGTTCTGGGGAAAACAACCGATTCTGACTGGTATCAACATTAACTCCCGCATCGGGTACGCAAAACTTTTATCGAATAAGACAGCTGCTACAGTATTGATAGCACTAAAAGCTTTCATCCGATCTTATAAGGTAGATATTATCACAAGCGACAATGGGTCTGAGTTCATGAACTCAAAAGCTCAGCAATTATTTAAAGCAAAGAAGATCGAACACTTCAACAATGAGCCTGGTGACCACGGTACTATGGGGAAAATCGAGCGCTTCAATAGAACGCTGAAGCAGAGACTAACCAAAATGTCTCCCAAGAGGATTACGCAAAAGCTCATCGGCGACATTATTACTAACTACAACACCACTTCTCATCGATCAATTGAATGACACCCAATGAAGCCAATGGCAAGGTAATTGAGGCTGAGTTGAACCATAACCAAGCAGAAGCTGATAAAACTGATAATGAGCTCGAGATTGGTACCAATGTCCTTTACCGACTAAAGAAGAGGACGTTTGATAAGGAAGCTGCTAGGTGGAGTAAAGCCGTGTACTCGATTGTTGGAATGGATGGTTATCGCGTCTAAATCAAGTAAAAAAATGGGCACACACTCTACAAGGCTCCCAGTGATCTCAAGATGGTGCAATCGGCGACGACTGAAGCAACCATCAACCGAGGTGATATCCTTGAAGCAGAGAAGATCTTAGACCACAAAAAGTTGCGAACTAGAAAGTACAGATACTTGGTTCAGTGGGTTGGTAATGAACCTGATTTCATAATGTGTTCCAGCTGTTTAGAAAAGGACCGAGAGCTTGCTAAGCTACGGCGAAAGTTGTGGATCATTCAGGAAGTGAGCCGAATTAAAAACGAGTTGCTGAATCTTGATGCAGCTTCAAATTTTCGTAAGACAATAGTTAACCGTAAGTATCGATACGAATTGGAGACAATATTTGGCGTTCCATTCCACTGTATCAAGGATCGTTATCTAAGCCTTCTCAATGAGCGAAATCACATCTGTCATTCTTATGTCTCATTTCGTCATGACTCAGTCATGCCAAGCTACTGGTAATTATCTACTCATTTTTTATGATTCTGATGATATAGACACAATGTTCCCCCATTTCACATCTCTCGCTCAGAGAGAGCAGAAGCGACAGGAGCTTCTTGAACGATCTCAAAGTCGTGTTCGTCAAGCTAATGCGAAGCGTAATATGTATGAAGGTGCATCGTGGGCGACTGATATCACCAATGGTATCACTACTGTAGCGAAGAAATCAACTGAATCCACTCAGACTGATATGAGTGTTGGGCCTGACGGGCTGTTCCAACATAAGTTAAGCAAACCTTGAATGATATTATTGATCAGGTGATAGACCAATCAGACTTAAAAAAATCTGAATATTGAAAACTCCAGCATAAACCCTGATGTATCAGCTGATCCTGAAGTAAATGTTCGCCCCGTTATGGTAGGTGTTGGAGTGGATAATAGTGCTCGAATAGTTGAAAATGGAACTAACACTCCTCGTGTTGAAAATCATGATCAAAACGTTCAAGCTCGACCTATTACATCAGATTTCGCGGTTGATGAGGATGAATCACCAACAGTTGATACTCTATTTAGCGATGATGAGCAAATCTCTCAAAGCTAGTTTAAGAAGCGGTTGAGGAAATATTTGAGGTTTATCCGATTCTTGCTCAACTCGGTGTTCATCCCCTTGCTTCTAATGGACGTCAGCTAACGAAGTATTATATTGGAAACGGAGCTAAGACAAACAGTATTAGATTGAACAAAATCTATTTTAGTTCCAAGCATTGATTGGGAAGAGACATACGATTATATTGGATTTGTCATCACAAACGATGTTAGATTCCTCAGTGTCAATGAGAAACGCGAGCGAAATGAGATGGGTAAAAAGGATAAATGCACCGCATCAGGTATGGGAGAGGCTTATTGGTGATAAGCGTAGCCTATCAAGCACATCGCTTGACTATAAACAAAGCAAACAGCGGCTTGAAGACAGTTTTCTCTTCGATAATTCAACATCCACAACTTCTGACCAGGCTGATAGTAAATTAAAAATGTATTTGATCGTTGATAAAAACAAGGAACTACTTGAATCCAATGGTTTAATGAAGAAGATTGTTCCTATCCTCAAAGGAACCAACAAAGCAAACCTTTTGATGCGAACGGTTATGTATGGATCAAGGGAAGTACTATTGGTGTTTTTGGTAAGGAAAGTAATCAAATGAAGCCGGCTATCGCCAAGAAGGTCAATTGGCAACTTACGCTCAAATCATTTGTAGATATGGTCAGATCGAAAAGACTTAAATTAGAGGTGATCGGTGTTGAGGAGAAAGAAATTGATGTGAATGATTTCACAGAAGGTGAAGGAGAGGCACGCCAGGGTACAACGACTGGAATTGATGAAGATACGAATCAAAGTCTATCTAACGCCGACAATGATGCTAAAAAAATCTTAACTGATTATTACAGGCAAATCAATTCTAAAGATGTTAAAATCCCGTTCAGGCTCAAACCTATCGTTGAGGCTAAGGTGCTGTTAAAACTCATCCTGAATACTACTTTGGTGAGCCATCTCTAACCAGACCATTGAATGTTAGAAATGGAAAACACAAGCAAGTATCTGGAGAGGCGTGGAAGGGATTGATGAAGAATATCAGATGGATGGATACATTCCTGTCGTTGCTCGATGGATTTGAGGATTTGGATAAATATCTTAAGGAAGTTGAGTATCCATTCCCATCAAACGATGAGGAGGAAGCAGCAACATTGGTTGAAAGTAAGAAACTTGGTCAGCAAAGGCGCAACAAAACTCTTGATGATAATCTTAAAATATTGTATGAAGCAATCCTGAATACGGCTCACGATATCAGACGACAAGGTATTGAACCATATACTCCGGTTGATAGTGAAGACCAACTACAGAAGCATCATGATGATTCTGAACGCGCCTACCAATCATACGGAGAAGCGCAAAAGCGTTATGAAGAGGCTAAGAAGGCAGTCAAAGGAAATAGCTCGAAATCAGCTCGATCAGCTCTCAAGACAGCTATATCAGCTATGAAGGCAACAAAAGATGTATTCAACGCGAAGTCTAAAGCTTACAGTAATGCAGCTCAGAATCAAATCAATGTCGATGGCTTTTTGATCGACAAGATGATAAATCGGTTAGAGGAGTTATGAATGATATGATAAATAAGGTTAGCGGAAGCGGATTGAAGGGTCGTGGTCTAAGAGGAGCAGGTGTAGCCCCACTCGACGGGGTGGTCAGACGAGGAAGAACCTACAATCTCAATGAGATTCAGGGCTTAGCTACACCGAGTGCTTACGTATATCGCCAGCTTAATAGCAAGTACATTCGTATTCCTGACCTCGATGCGAAGACACTTGTTATCGTTCAACCTAATCGACGCAAGTGTGGGCCTAAGTGTCAGATTAGTGATAGTCTCCAAGGTATGATTAGAACACTTGTCTATAAGCAGCATATTGATTAACCTACGTATGACAAGCTCAGCATCGAAGATAAAAAAATGTTCAAGGAGATTCTTGCGATAACGCATCTTCAGTACAATTTCCACGATAAGCTCACGGATCCACTTGAAACACTTCGCGCTGAGTATGTCAAGCTCAAGGGGAGATTCAGTAAGGGAATGATAATCCGAGTATCATCAAGCAGCTCAAGTCGCTCACGGTGGATATGTACAGCAATCGTCTCATCGATGATAAAGAATTAAAGAAATTATCACGAGACTACTATAAACATCATGTTTTCTTTAACCCCGCATTATTTCCAGTTCAGCTGGTAGCTATGGCGATAACGCCGATAACAACGTCGCTGAACTTAAAGCTATCATGAAGAATCTTATCATTCATGATCGCCCTCAGAAGACTCAGGCCGCTGTATGGGCAACTGATCTCGATAAGTCAATCAGGAAGGTAGATGCTTCGACCCAAACCGAGGGTGGTCGTATGTGGGCTTACCAACCCAAGAAAAAAAAGACTGTGAAGACGTTTGCTATCTAAGCGATACCACTTCGCACGAGTTTATTTCGATATCCTCGATAAATGTTGATTTTTATCGCTGATACTAACTTCAAGTATGGCAGACTCGCCATCAGGACTTTTGGTTGGGAGGAACACACTATCACCAAGAACAATAATTTTGTCAGCTAGGAGCATCGTCGATCCCACGATTTGGTTAGGGTCATCAGTAGTTAAATTGGTTTTGAGCTCTTTACTCGGACCGCAACCCGTGATTATGCTATACACTACCAAAGATATTTCTTTGAAAACCAATCGGCTGTGTATTTGTTATCATCGTCTATAGGGCCATGCCGCTTGTAGTAAGCCTCGCACGAGTTTCAAGCAATAATATTCTTTCCATCAATGCTTGGATCATTCTCACATTATAGACGCATAATTTAGAATAATCTACGTGAAGCTTGACTCCTAATGGTTCTAGCCATGGATCAGTACTGGTTTGAAGCTCCTCGCTTCCATCAGGAATCCGAGCGATTAAATCTAAAAATCCCTGATCCAGAACGTCCTGAGCGATTAGACCAAGCTCTTTTGGCTTGTCTGGATGTTGTTTCCAGTTATAGGATTTCGCTTTCAATGATCTATAGAGACATTCAACGCGCTCTATAGGCATCTCGTTAATATCCGGCTTACAGCGTCGGTCGCTTTGCATGACCATGGCCTCACATCCAATATAACCATTGAATATCGCACATACATTTGTATATGTTATAGGACTCCCAGTAGCCGTCTCCGTAGCTCCTGAATCTGTTCTTAGTCTACAGACTATCAATCCTATTTTCCCCCACTATTCCACGTATAACTAATAGTATTTGATACATGCAATGGGGCTGACGGAGAGAATGTTGAAATACCAAGTCGGCCAGAGTTAGTTAATATCATGCGTGTAGCTGCTCCCGTTCCAAAACGTAGATCGTTGCTTGAATAATTACCAATCCATGTCGCGTTGGTAGAAGTTGTATTGGAGCCATTGTTAACCTCGATCTGAAATTTAACAGGTGTGGTATTCGATCCGGCAAACGAGCACATCCGTGTGTAAGAACCATCTAAATAGTCAGTCCCTGAACCAGTAATTGAAAAATATTCGTTGGTTGGAGTTGAATTAACCCCCAGCTCGGTTAGACTTCCTACCGTTGTTATATTAGCTTGATTTCCATATGCTAAAAATCCATTTAAATTTCCAGAGCAGGTTATATCGCCAGTTGTTAAAAGACTTGCTGCTGATATTTTTCGACTCGCATCGACGAAAGCAAATGAATTGACTAGATACCCGCCATAAGCGTTTGTGCTTCCTGAACATGTGATATTACCGATGTTTACAATATGGCGCGATGATGTAATAACATCCGTCCCATCGACTCTAATGGATCCAAAGTCAGCGAGAACACCGCTGACCTTTATCGAACCATTTAGATTTTGAGCATAGAGTGCGGATCTACCCTAATCTTTATTAACATCTACCACAAGAGCCTTTTGAGCGACTCCGCCGCCACAAGAGAATCCAATAAAAGCCAAATGGTCGAAATTTTCATAATGCGGTAGTTGAATTCCAGAATTTGATATTCGGACAGCTCAATCCCACCCCTCCAGTCGATAGCGTGAGATTAGATATAGTACCAACTGACGTGATCGATGTCTGCGCGGCTGTAGATAGCGCTCCAGTGAGAATCGTCGCTGATACCGATGACAATCCTGTTATCGTCCGTCCGGCTCCTGAAAATACAAGATTACCTCCAATCGTTAGCCCACTAAGAGTACCTAAGGATGTGATATTGCCCTGATCTCCGGTTCGTAGAGTATCAGTAATCAAAGTTGCTGAGATGCTGCTCACCCCACTGACCGATCGCAAAGCACCAGTAAAAGTTAAGTTGCCAGCGATTGTGAGCCCTGATAGCGTTCCAACCGATGTAATATTGGTTTGCGCTGCCGTCTGTAGCGTTCCAGTGATCTGAGTAGCGGTCAGCGAGCTAATTGTTCCGATTTCACCGGATGCCCCCAGTACCAACGCTTTGTTGTTTGCTGCCGTTCCAGGCGTGATCCCGACTACGTACGAGGGAGGAGATGATACGCTGGAACCATTCACGGTTAGACTGCTACATGATAGTGCCCCAATTCCGCTAATATCGTTATTGGTACCTGGAACGAGGGCTATACCTTGTGTTGCTGTTCCTTCGGTAATTTCTGTTATGTAAGTCATGCGGTAATCGTTCTTATCGAGGTAAAGCGTCTGCGCATACTCATAGGTAAGATATCCACTGGCATCCAATGTTAGATAGAATGCTGGGTTATAGATAGGTGATGTAAAAATTGGTTGGGGATAAGAGAAACCTGAACTCATAGTTGTTTTTGTCTCGAGCTATATAGATCGAGTGATTAAAGACACGATCATGAGCGGTATTCCAGACTTCGGCGCTTCCTTGCCAAATAATTCAAGTCTGCTGGCATGGGCGACATACCTGCACTTGACATCAAAAAGTTGTTTAGAATGGTTGTCCTTGGCCCCTCATTCAGCGGGAAGAACAACCTATGTATGTTCATCCTCAAGCATTCTCCTCACGTGTTCGCGCATCTAACGAACATCGCGCGCAATCCACACCAAGAATTGTACGAATATCTCCGAGATAAGCTGGAAGATTTCATCACTTTTGCTGATCCAGATATGCCCCCAAAAGTTAATCAAGTACGTCATACACCTATGAGTTCTAACAAACCTGAGCTTGTCATAATAGTTGACTATAGCAACGATAAGCTACTTCAGAAGAATATCTTTTCACATTATATGACCAGGGGCCGACATTTCAAAATATCAACCATATTCCTTAGCCACAGTTACTTTGCTACTGATAAGATGATTCGCTCGAATTAAGAGTACGTAGCGATCCTAAAAGCTAATTCGAAGCGTGATTTAGAGATGGTGGTCAAGGACTTCAATATCAAGGGAGTTGATGACCGATCGATTGTCTATTACTACAACAAATCCACTGAGCAAAAGGGACAGATGTTGTTCATTGACTCTGTGAAGGGACAAATCAGGTACAACTTTGATAGGCCTATTGCGATGGAAGAGTAATTCCAATTTATCAAACAGAAAAATGCTTAAAATCATATACAACTAAAATGGCGAGCTTTCTCAAACTTGACAGTACCAACCTAATCCAAGATGAATACAACTCAACCTGGAAATACTCGTTCCCTGGTTCAGCTGCTGACTTTCGTGATGTGGTATGCACAGTCCAAACCATCAGCATTTACAACTCGGAATATAATATCGATGCGATGCAGTTCCAAAACACAAGCTTCAAGGTTGAAGTCCCGACTGCGGCTACTACTTCTACTATCAGTATCACTCTACCGGATGGTATTTATTCTTACGATGATATCAATCGCAGCATTCAGACAGCCCTTGTTAATGCTGGAGCATATTTGATCGATCCAAGTGGAAACAACGTATTCTACCTAAAGCTTAGCGAAAACAGTGTTTATTACGCTTGTCAGCACGATTTTTCTCCGACTCCAACAACATTGCCAACTCTCGGAGGTACTTGGACAAGACCTGCAACTGGTTTATACTCAGCGGGAGGTACTGGATTACCTATCACCACCCGCGTTCCTCGTCTTATTATCGATAATACCGAGTTTGGAAAGGTAGTTGGCCTAACCGCAGGTACCTATCCTGCTGCCTCCGCGATTGTTACCAGTGCTCAGCTCTCTAACATCATTCCTCAGATTCATCCCACAAGTTCATACATCGTACGTTGCGATCTGATCAAAAATGAGTACGTTGCATCCGGTGATATTGTCAGTGCATTTGATAGAGGTGTTGCAGCAATTGGTAAGCTAATCTCATATAAACCGAGTCAGTATGCGTGGATGAACTGCCACAATGGTTCTCGCTCTACGATTACTATCAGTATTTAAAACCAAAACGACAAGAAGGTAATCTTCCGTGATACTTCAGTTTCAATCATGCTGTTGCTAAGACCAAAAAATAAGGTAGCTAATGCTTCTTTTTTTCTCACAAACGGAATGAACCACCAGACTTACGCATTGCGCGAATCTTAGCCATGTGATCCTTATCTTCTTGGCTCCCCTTTACAAATTTCTTACCCTTTGGCTTGGCGACGCCGACACCATATCGTCTCTTTACTTCTCCGCGAATAGACGTGATTAGGTCTTCATGATCAGGTTTGGTCGCCTTGGATAGAAGGTACTTTTCACCCGCATATTTAGCATCACTTAGAACCCCCTTTTGCTTTGCGTACGAAAGAGCTCGCTTTGCCCCTTCTTTACGTCAGTCATACAGTAGTTAGACGACCACCCTCTTTATCAGAATCACTGTCATAAACGCCAATACCCATCATGGAACGAATGGCTGCTCTTGCTGGAATAGCCGCTGATGGCTGTCCAGCATATGTAGCGAGAGCGGGAACAGCGAGATCAGCTGCGCGAGACAATAGTCCCGAATTTTTAGCGAACTTAAAAGCTGATTTAATGCCTACCCATATCTTGGGCCAAATACTCGCTCCATACATGCCACCTCCTTGCATATGCTTGAATGGATAGCCAATTTCCTTCTTTGTGATAGTTAGACGCGTGCCTTTCCCTGCTTTGTGTACTTTGACCGCTTTAGCGTACGATTCAGGGTGTAGATGTAGTGTAGCTCCGGTTCCACTTAGATCATCTTTAGACAGCGATAATGTACCGGTCTTGAACGCTCGCTTGAGCTTCGCCTTGGGGATTGTTGATGAAACTGATAACTCCTTGAAAGGCATGATTAATTCTATATAATAGTCAAGTTTAAATCTTTCATTTTTGAAAATGCTTGTGGCTTATTGTGCTGCTTGGAATATAGCCAGAGCATACACCATATTCCACAAAAATCACCATACGTACCTTGGAATTGCTTGGGATTATACTTCCCGATACCATACTTCGTTGGTGTTGCTCTCCCATTGAATCGAAGAATTCACCATTATGGACAGCCTGCCAGTGGCCTACGTCGAGGTTAGGAGGACGTAAAAGAATTAAATATGAACCTTTCTTTGAGATAGGTTTTGTTATTTCATTCGATTCATAGATATCATCGAGATGTACGCCAAGTTTTTAAACGAGTTCGATCAGATCATGATCTGACGTGATTGGCTTGATAAGGTCGCTCATAATATTTAATTTCGTTCAAACTATATTAGAAACCATATACAATCAACGATGAGTGAAACTCAATTATCCGACCAATATTTGTACCAGATCTCGCTCAAGAGCGATCCTGAGATCAAGGTATCTTCAGGCAAGCGTGTCCCGTTTGTTATCGACCTGGTAAATCGGCTCCAGGATCAGGGTTCGTACCAGAATGGTGTCATTACTATCGATGCCACTGCTCAGCTTAACGGTTCTGAAGGATTTGCCTGTCTTCGCGATGCTTACATCATGCTCTCATACAAGGTAATCGATGAAGAATGGTGGTACCGCTCAGACTCTGCCTGCCAATCGCTTCTGCGCTACTCTAAAGTGCGGCAACTGGAATGTTATCGATAGCATGTCGCTGGAACTCAATGGCAACACATTGTTTCGATGGCTGATTACAAGCTGTTTTGGAACAATGTCCGTGCTCAGACAAGCTATAGTCCTCAGTACGTTGAAAAGCATGGAGCGGAGTCCTTCCTATTCCCTGATGCCGCTCAGTCTGCTCTGTACAGCCCTGCCACCAGTTCGACTACTGGAGATGGATACACTAACACTACTGCATTCTCATCTTCGTTTGCTACCACCGCTCCTTTTGGTTGTGCCTCTATCCCCAACGATGGTCTCGTAAAGCGCCTGCTGTCGAACCCTCCTAATGCTGGCTCTGACTTCTCTACGGCGTGGCCTTCAGTAGGTGGGGCTGCTGCTTCTACCACAATTGCTAACCAAACGGCTCGTGGTGCTTTCGTAGCTGGTGCTGCTACTGCTAACGCTATCATGGGCACGTGGAACTACATGCTAAAGGTTAAGCTAACCGATCTACACCCCATTTTTAAGGAACTCGACCTCATGGCTAATCCTCAAATCCGTCTCCGTTTCCGCGTCAATCAGGGTACTTCTAGTGTCTCTGTAGATGCTACGAAGGGTATGTCGCTAGCCAGTACTACTCTCGCGAGTGGTGATGTCTGTCCTGTGATGGTTGCGGCTTCTTCCACCGGTAATCCTATGGCGGGTGTTCTTGCTGCTTCTGCTCCATTCAGTATTTCCTGGGGTGCTGTTGTTAATGCTCTTGAACCTACTATTGATGGTACTTACATGCCATTCACTACTTCTCATCTGTACGTACCATTCGTGCATCTTGAGAACCCTCAGGCTATTATCTCCAAGCCCGTAAAGAAGGTTCGATACAATGATTGCTATGCTCAGTGGTTCTACCAGCGCGCTGGTACTGATAAGCAATCGACTCAGCTTAATGCTGCATTTGATCTTCAGCTATCAGCTTCTGTTAAGAATGTTAAGTACGTTATTCTCCTTCCTTTTGCTGAACAGACTGGTAGTTTTGCTTCCGCTGCTGTACAAGAGTTCCAGAGCCCGTTTGATTCGGCTCCTTGGACTCTTCACCCTGGTTCGAGCATTCGCAACTTTAACGTTCGTATTGGTTCCCAGCATACGTTTGACATCAGCCACGACTATGACTTCCACCACTTCACTAATGAAATCGCTAAGATCGCTTCGATTATGGTGATCTGACTCCTGTGCTGGTGAATGGTATTCTTGACTATCAGACCTGGTCGCTAACTAACCGCGTTCTGATTGCTGACGTTAGCCGCCTAACCGAGCGTGATGTACCTCAGGCGATTCAGGTCCAAGGTGTTAATGCTGGCTGCCAAAGTACGAACATACTCGTATTGGTTGTGAGTGAGCAAGATCTCTCCTACGATCGTCTAACGGGTGAGGTACTCGATTTCACCACGGCTTAAAAAATTAATATTTTGATAAAGTATGCTAGCTATCTATATAGATATCATGGACACAACTATTACGTTCGGGAAGTACAAAGACTGCTCTATCCAGAGGGTGTATGAAAAGGATCCTAACTACTGTCGCTGGCTTAGTAATCAACCAATTTTAGATGAGGAAATTGCCAATTTTCTTGTGAGCAAGTTTGCAAATGGATCCGATGATGGATCGTACCTTCTAAATTTCGGGAAGTACAAGGGCAAGTCAGTAAAGCAAGTATTTGCTATTGATGAACAATATCTACAGTGGTTGCGTGCATCCAAATTCGCAACTGAAAAGGCGCCGAAGCTATGTGCTGCTATTGATGAGCTGATGTAAGACAATGACTTTTTTTCTCTTAATAACCCATATGAACTTGAAAGAAAAAAAGTATGACTGGATTCATTGCATTAAAGTAAATCCATTAGTTTGCTCATCATTCACCAAGATGTTAGCATTTACATCAAGTGGTTTTATGCTCCATAAATGCCTGTTCTCCGAACTCTTGCGCATGCCCAGGAGAACTCACAGGCGCTACAGCAAGCCCAAATGCAGTCGGAGAAGTCTCTCGAGGAGGCTGTGTCCCGTTTTCAACGGACGGTTGACTCACAGGCACGCAGGATCGCCCGGATCCAGGAATAACGAACCAATTTTCAAGAAAACAGCCGCAGAGGAGAACATGATCGCGTCCAGGCTGTCGCCGAACGTCGTACGGCCGTCGAGCAGCGAGACAAATCTCGTATCGACTTGGAAAATCAAGGTACGATCTTGAGGGTGGCTTTGTCGCAGGGAACCCTTGTGTTAACATCTTTGTGTTGTATACTTTTGGTAGTGTGTCATGTTACGGCGATGAGAGCCACTGTCGCGCGCATGGAGCGGCAAGTAAGTTTGTCGCGTATCGGTAAGGCTCACTTTCGTCGTCAAACTTCTCAACTTCAGCAGCAGAGCGATGAAATTTCTCGTGGGCATTACGAGCAGGCATACCGTCTTCTAGCCACCGTGTTCTCCGCGACGGGGCAATCAATGTCCCTACCCGCCCCTTCGGCACTTTCGCGACGTCGAACTGCTGGATCGACATCGTCTGGTCGTGTTCCAAAACTTCGGCGGCTTTCTCTTACAACATCTTCGTTACATCGATATCTGCCCATCGCATCTTCCCGGGGCCCTGCTCCTCATTCTTCGCACGATGACGGACTTGATCTTGATCACGGTGGTGACACTGAGGAAATGGAGTATGAGTGGCAGCAGCGATTCTGCTGTCGAAGATCGGAGCAGTAAAGTGGGAGCCCCTATTGATCCGGAAAGTAACGACGCAGGTATGCCTGCTGCTGGTGCTGACGTATCCGTCCATCAGAATGTCCGTCTAGAATATTCGGTCAGGGCTGGCGTCCATCATGACTCGGCGGACGCAGATGATATATCGGCCATGCCTACTGACGAGTCCGAAGATGATGCTGAGCAGCTACTAATGGGCCTTGCACGATCACATTCAACTGATCCCGATCGAGCTCGAGCTCGGCGCTCGCGGGTTTCAGATGCTGGCTCTGCGGGTCAACCGATCGAAGTTGTCGAATCGGAGGGTGGTTCACCTGGTAGCTCATCAGAGGCCGAAAGCCGTGCCGCTGCGAGTCCCGTCGATCATGGTGAACGTGTCGAGTGGTCATATTCACAATACGACGATTCGTGAGGGCGGATTCAGTGATCAGGACAGCGATCAGGACAGCAACTCCAGTGATGAAGACAGCAGTGGTCACATAAGCGAAGCTAGCGCTCATCATGATGACACAGCTGGTGGTGCAGTCACTCTTCGTCCCACTTGGGTCTCACGAGATCTATGGATTCCGGGGTTCCGGCAGTCCCGTTCGTATGATTGTGACATCACGCCATGGGTTAAAGAAGTTGTTCGTCACATGAACGTTGGTGATCTTGACGTCAACTTCCTATTCAAACGTCCGCTGGTTACTCCTGGGTGGATATTTCCGCTCCGTATTCCCAGATCAGCGCCTCCCACGAGTACGAATCGCTGATCACCGGGCCGGCCTTGACTGCATTGTTGAACACAATTCCGCCTACCTGGGCCATATTGGATTCGACCGAGCCGCCCCTCACTTTCATTCCGGATCTACTGCCGCAGACCCTCGTAGAGAAGTATCTGTAGCTGGAAGCCAAACATCTCCAAGCCTATTGGGAATCGACGCATCGTCAGGAGATCTCCTCAGAAATGTGCGCGGCAGATATTGTGTTATATCAGTATTGCGAAAGCAGCCGTCAGCGCGCGGGATCTGCACGCACGCGTGATCTGCGCTGGTCATGCTTGGAAACTATATCTCCCACGCCTATTGGACGCAATTCAGAAACGCCAATGTGATCTCGAGATACTACTCGATCCGTTCTTTTGCATTTCCCGCAATCGAAAGAGCCCACGAAATGGTATCCCAGACTCCCCGAAGATGTCGGAGAAGGGTCTTTGGCCGACGCTCTCACTTTGGCTGACCAGGAGGACCCGTGGCGAAACCATTACCGGGATGGTCCAGATTATCACCCCGCCATGCTGATCGCGAGACTTCGTGACAAATTCGTCCCGCCTTCGTGAATGAGTTCGTACCTTCGTATGCAGACTTCTTGCCTCGTAATTTCGATCAGTATATCACCGTTTTCGTGTAATGCTTGTAGATTTCTTTCTGACCAGACCTCGAATTAGGCTCTTGAAGCATCACCTTGCATGCGCCATAATCATTCATTTCCTTCAGTTTTTGGAGTAATGTCCCGATCTTACCGCACGCGCAGCGAGATCTGAAATCACGCACACATATACCTCTATCCTGCTGATCTACAGATCCTTCCTGCAGATCCTTCACCACCTCAGCTACTGCGTGGCCAACCCACACCGCAGCTCTTCCACCTCACTCTTCCTCGTGCGATTGCATGACATCAAACCTGTGACGGTTAGCCTGCTTGCGCAGGTAATCATGCAGAAGTGCTCCATAATTGAGATCAGCTTTGACAACCCAAGACGGTTCTTCATATCCTTTCCAATGTACCAGAAATTCCCGGTGCACGCGTCCATAGCGAGTTCGCCTACCCGACCGCATGTCGGTGATATGTTCGACCTCATACTCGTCGTCGTCCAAATCAGCAGTCCAACTATCCATCGGAAGTAGCGCTTCGTCAAAATCGAAACGGATCTGATTCACCGTAGTCAATTGGACCCTCGGCCGATCAGGAAACACTCGCACTAGCTTCAACTTCGACACGTATACAGTTGGGAACAGTCGATAATCTGTGTCCGCGATTTCAAGCTTCACAGCGTAAGGGCTTATCCTCTCCGCCACCCGGAATGGACCATGCCACATGTGAGCTAACTTGCGGGCGTAACCTGCCTTCACTCGGTGTAAGTATAGCCAAAACCGCGTTCCAGATTCGATCTCCAGCGGCCTAACATCCTGGTTATGATGATCGGCTCGATCTTCAATGGCCTTTCGCAGTCGTTCATTCACCTGCTCTCGATCTCGCTTTTAATGCTGTTGGATATGATACCTCCACCGTCGAGGGTCTCGATCTTGACGTCGCGTGCTGCCAAGGGGAAGCGAAGCTTCCAACGTCTCCCATCCATACACTAGATAAAAGGGCGTATCACCTCTGACTCGATCATGAGCGGTATTGATCGCAAACGTGAGCCGCTTGGCGTACTCATCCCAGTCTTTATGGTCGACGTCGGCAACGTGCTCGCGTTAGCGTTTGCACCATCCGCTCCGCTGTTCCGTTCGCCTGGGGCCTATACGCCATCGTCGCACGCTGTCTCTGTCCGATAATCCGATTGAACGCTCGAAATAAATCTGAGATAAAGCCAGGTTCACGATCATGGCGGATAGCTTCACTCGCTCCAAATTTACGGAACACACACTCCTCGTAATTTTCGGCGATCGTCTGCGCTGTTCTTGAAGAACTAGCTTTGGCGATCGCATAACCATAGAACAAATCGACCCAAATCAGCAACTCCGTATTCCCTTTGTGTGATTTTGGTAGCGAAGGAATATGATCTATAGCAATGATCTGGAAAGGGTACGTCGCCTGAACGTTGCCTGGAGACTCCCGACGAACATACGGCCGTCTTTTACCTATCTCACAGTCCACGCACTCACCCACGTAGCGCTGTACGCTGCGATATAAACCTCTCCAGTGGAAGTGAGCTCTGATAAGCTGGTACGTCCGTCCGATTCCTTGGTGACCACCTTCCAAACTAGCATGGTAGTGATGAAGGAAGTCTTGTTGCAACGTTTCGCTGACAACTAGTCGCGCAACCAGATCACGATCTTCGCCAGCCTTGGTAGATGGAGGATAGTAAAAGAATAACCCCGTATTTTCTACCTCGTGATCGCTTGCGATCTTGCCACAAGTCTTCGCATGTAGCGGGGCTACTGTATCCGGGGTACACTAATACACGCAAACCCACTAGTGTGTGTGGACACACACACTAGCGACCAACATTACGAGCCGCCAATGTAACTATCATTGACGGGCGCTCAGGCACACAGCTATTGGTTGAAAGGGCCACATTTCAACCAATCATGTGCATGCATTTCATCCAAATGCGTGAGAGCCAACCATGCTCTCACCTTTGCAAATAGATATCATGTTAAGAGGGTTTAGCGTAAAGATAAGGTCAGCCCGCCACGAGGCGGGCTGCCATTCAATTCAGTTTTCTATTTTTGATCTAAAGTCCTAAGTGTTTGATTTTTAGAAATACGCGAGCTCGCGTATTTCTATCTTGCATACAAACTTTAAGTCTACGCTTCCTCAATACGCGCATACTGTGTATGCTAAGAAACAAAGCGTAACTCTCGCCCTGTCTCATCGCCTCTTCGGCGGTCAGCTCTCGCACTTCGCCTTTCAGGTACGTCTTCAGATCAAGAATCCACTTTTCTTTGTCCTGAGCCTGGGTTATTCTGCCCGCTCGCTTTGGCCGCACGATCTCCTCCCGCATCACTTCCTGATTGAGACGGCGTGATCGTAATCTCGTAACTGCATCTACCCGCACCACTTGTTCCTTCGATCTAGGGAGAAGGAGCTCAGGCATACGGTTGAGCGTGATCAGATCTTGACGTTACTTCTCGGAAGAAACTACACTACCTGCTTGGCGTTGCAGCGCTGCACTCGCAAGTCGGTCAGCACTCTGGTTCCAGTCTCGCTTCATGTGCAAAAACTCATGCGTATGCCAAGATGGTAGTCGATCCAGAGCCTTCTGGTGTAGCAGTGTCAACCCTGGGGCTTTACACGCGATTTCCCCGTGCATCTGACGGATGCCCAAGTTGGAGTCACCGCAAATGACCAAGTGGCTCTTGTTCAGGGGGACAGAAGTTCAAAACCCAGCAGCAGGCCCCGATACTCGGCTTCGTTGACCGTTAGGTCTTCAGCATATTCAGAGGTGGCTGCTAACACAGTCCCCATCTGGCAATTTCCACACGATCGCGCTGTAGGCGCCCTTGCACGCATAACCCGAGCTGAACCATCAAAACTAACCACCAGCAGATTTTCATCTGGCTCCTCAGTTGGCGTCGATATAGTGATTACTTGACGGGGTTGTTTCTTTGGTGCAATCGATATCAGTGCTGCATCCACCTCCTCTCTTGGACTAATGCTGGCCGCCAGGACACCTAAAATCTCTTCTTCACCCTTGGACCACTTCACAACCTCCAGAGTCCATGAAGACAGGATCGCCGCCTAATTGCCAAGACGTCCTTGGAAACCTTGAGATCAGAGAAGCCAGGCGAGCGTCGAGTGGCGCGTCAATACTTTGATTGGCCTTGTCACCAATACAGTGAAGCACACATTCAGGGTCTTGATCAGTGCCATTACCTCCTTGTCGACGATGCCGTAATTCAATTCGTTCGACTTCAGGGTACGGCTGGTAAACATCACAGGCTCGTAGACACCTTCGTGATCTTGGATGAGAGCTGCCGAAATAGCTCACTGGCTAGCAAACACCACCACTACTGCTTCCTGATAAGGATTAAAGTGTTGGAGGATAGGGGCAGTCATGATCTTGTTCTTGAGCACCGCAAACTCGGTAGCAGCACGAGTCTGCTTATCATCTACATCAGCTCGAACATCGACGTCGCCCCCTGTCTCATCCACCTTGGCATTAGTACCGCGAGACATCTCGTGGAAGTCCACCTCACGCAGCTCGTACAAGACCGCTGCGTACACCGCGAAATCTTCAATGAAGCGATTACAATAGTTGAGGCTCCCGATAAATGATTGCATGGCCCGTAGCGTCTTCGGAAATGGAAGAGTGGCCAACGATGACAGATCCTTCGGATGTGCTTCCAAATCTTGTCCTGACACGCGATGCCCTGAATAGTCGACCTTGTGATATCCCCAAAAACTCTTGACCACGCTGATCGAAATATTCCCACGGTTGCATACTTCCAGCAAGCTCTCGACCTTCTCACACAGAATGCTCCACGAATCACCAGTCACCAGAATGTCGTCGATATATGATCTCCGACCCAGTACTGATGGCTTCTTCTCAGGGTCTGGTTCTCCCAGCTCAAAAGGTCGATCAGCCCTTGGTGATCACTACCTGGCTTGATCCTGAGAAACCCGTATCGATCAATCGCTGGTAAATCTGTGGCGCGTTCTTGAGGCCAAACGGCATCCGAAGCCACTCAAACAGGCCAAACGGGGTGATGAAAGCCAATATCAGACGAGCCCTGTCGGTCATCGAGACGACCCAGAATCCACTCGCCATATCGAGCAAACAGAACCACAACACGTTGTCGAGATCTTCTAGCAAGTCATTAATGAGTGGCATGGGATACACCATGAGACGGGTCAGACTGTTGATCAGACGATAGTCGATACACAGTCGGATATACACGCCATTGTTCTTAATAATCACCACGATCGGCGACGCCCATGGTGATGTCGATGGCTGGATAATCTTCGCAGAGTGGAGTCCCTTGATCAGGTCCGACTGCTTCTCGCGAAACTGAGGGACCACCTTACGAACGCGCTGCGCTATTGGCCGTGCATCACCCACGTCTATGTCGCAGACTGCACCGCTCGCTGCTGGTGGTAAGGCGTTAAACTTCCCGATTAGAAGGTGTCTGTACCGCCAAATGATTTGCCGTAGCTGACTGATCTCCTCTGGTGTGTTGACTGCAGGATCACCGACTTGGATGTCTTCGATCTTGACCTCTTCCGTCGTTGTTGTCACTTCAGGCAATACCGCTATCTGGCTCTCCACGTATTCTGCATACAGCTCTTCCCATCCTTGAAACACACTTGCTCACCTTCTGTGTAAACGCTTGTCGCTGAATGCGTGTTCTTGGCGTAATCAGCTGCGTAGACACGCGACCTTTCGGCGTAATCGCTGCTTACTCCATTGCGCGTTTCTTCCACCTAAATCTGGACTTCTCACTGGATCTTCTCCTTCTTTGCACTTCGAACCACGGAATGCGCTGGATACTTTCCTGGTTTGCACATCGATCTTTGAAACTGCAACCGATGATCTGATTTCTCGTCAGGCTCTACACGTCGATCTTGGAAATGCAACCGGTGATCTGATTTTCGTTAGATTCTCCACGTCGATCTTGGAACTGTGGAAATCGATCTGACTCGATACCGGTTTCTGTACTTCGATCTTGATCAGTGGGTGTTGTTTCATGCATTCGATCAATGATTGGTCGTTAGGTGGGCATGGCCTTCCCGGGGAAGATTCCATGAACGTTCCATCGAAATATTTGTGTTCAGCATTCGCTGGCCGCAATATAGCTACCGACTTCGCGGGGGCCGAGTCAACACAGCCTTCGGAGTCGCTTAAGAGGGCCTCTGAACTGCAGGCATCGCGACAGCTTCAGCAGGCTCAGCATCCGCTACGATCTCGTCGCTTGTGGCTTGGAAGGCCAGATTCTGCCCCTCTGCGTACCGCCGCGATCCTACCGAGACATATCCCGGTAAGCATGGCACATTATCCCCGGAGAGCCATATTCCCACTCGGGTATCCCGTTGCAGCATCAACTTGCGATCGCTCACATTCGTCAATCGCAGATAGCGAACCCTGCCAGGACCAGCTATCACCGTCGGGACCCAACGATCTCCTCGGGTAACCCAAAACGTCTGCTGATCTGACTGTCGTACATGCAAGGTACTTCCACACACCCTGAGACTGGGGCTTCGAGATGTTGTTCCAGTGTAAGTAACCGTGCCTTGTCGCTAAACAGTTGATGCCGACCCGAGAGCTGGACATGTACGTCATCGGGCAAGCAGATCGATCCATCCGCCAGATCGAGTCTGACCCCCGCAGGGACCTTGAAGTCCATGCTAAGAATTGCATCTTGATCGTCTTCTGGTCCGACCCAGACATCAAAAGTACACCAGCGACTCCGCTAGCGTGACTTTAATCTTCGTACGTCCTACCGTCATGTATACATTTTCTTCAATGCCGACACACTCTTGTTTCTGACTTTCGTCAATATAGCACCCAACCTTACGAGCAAGGCGGTGTCCAAGATGGACACCTCAACGCCGGAAACCAAGAGTAAGTTCGCGTTTTCATTGTTGATCTTGCCGATGGCTTTGGCTTGTTTGAAGTGCTTATCGGGCACATGATATTCTAGTAACCACGTGACTCTCCCGGCACCAGTTTTAATGCCACGGTGACATCCGTTCTTGCATACTCGTCGATCTGTCGAAGACTTGACACAGCAGCGGTACGTTTTCCATGAAGTTCACATGTATTGTCGATCAGGTTCATCAGCTCACTAACTTTCGATCCCGATTGTTTCTCGATATGTAATGATGCAGAGCCTAGAACGCTCGGCTCATACCAGATTCCAACTTGGCGAGCGTCCTAATTTAACTCTTCTCCGCGCTAGCAGGTAACATGCCAGCGTGTTTTGTGGGATTGTACCACTGGCGGATCATGTTGTTGAACTCCTCCATTGGGCATTTCCCGATGGCGTGAAGTTCACCGCACCCACGGCACACGAATAAGCAGCGATCTGACGGATGCCCTCTTTTTCCACACTTCTGGCAGGTCAAACGCTTCCAGCAGCCGAGATCACTGTGCTTAACGGACCCACAGTGCGAACACTGGTGCCGCGGAGGCCCGATATTCGGTGATCCCGTCGATGGATAATCTTCTGGACTATGATCCTGATGACTTCGATGTTGATCATTCGAGATGTTATCTGCTTTCTTCACGCGAATCTCCGCGGAGGTCAAGTAGTTCTTCCGAAGGTCTCCTTCGCCTTCCGACCCACTTGATTCTGGATCCGAACCATGATGTCACCGTCACTTCGAATAACGCGTACCGCGCGGGTTGCTGAAGATGGAGTTGGTGCAGCGGGGGCTTTCTGCCGGAATCGATTTGACCCGGCTGCCGCCTTGCCTTAACGGTTCTTCGCAAGTTGGCGGGCGCAATGTCTCTTCCAACGCGTCGGCGTCCGACAACCGAAGCATTGCAAGCTGGTCTGCGAGGTCTCGATCGTCTAACGTTTCGATGAATGTTCGACGTGCTCCCGGCGGACCGCTGATGGTCCATCCTTTACTTGGATCCTGGCTCGCATACCAGCTACGTTCAAACGGTAGAGATATTCAAGGGGAGACTCGTCTGATCTCTTCCGTGCGTGATAGTACTGGCGAGCGACGGATATCCCCAGCCCACAGTACTGACTTTGGAATTCCCGCAACAGCTCCCTCCAGTCACTGCGCGTCGTACGACTCAGCTGTCAATACCAGTTGCGAGCGGCTACGGTGAGCAGTTCACCCAACACAATACATTTCTCCTCATCAGGTGCTTGTTCTCGGGCAAATGCTGACTTCACCTTGCTGAGCCACGATCTGGCACGGTCTTCATCATGATCTTTTCCCGTGAACTCTTTCAGTTCAGATATTGCAGACACGCGGATCCGGGGACTACAGATCTCCCCGTCAACGTTGTGGCGGCAGCTACTGCCGCGCGTCGTGGAGCAGTGCTGTACAAGGCACCTGGATCGTACACGTGAACGGATTCCATGTCGACGTCACGCATCTTTAGAGGAGGTTCCGCTTGACTCTGATCTTGCGGCACTACCTTCACCTTCTTTTCCTTCAGGAAAAGGTCCATCGCCACGTGAAAGAATGATTCCATCCTTTCGGTCGTGAAGGCATCCTGGTGGCCACTTGCGGCTTCGGGAGCTAACGTCGGCTGTTGGATGGGGTACCTTGGGACTGCTCCGTGATCTGGTCGTCCGCTCAGCAGGGCGGCACCCGATAAGCCAAGCGTCATACGCTGTGGTTTCATCGAAGCGTCAGACTCAGCTTCCAAAGTCGCGGAAGCATAACATGACGATCCAGTGTGATTCTCCCCGGCTCGTGACGGTGCTGACACCTCGGTCTGCTCGATCTTGATGACAGGGCATCCACCCATTACAGCCGACAGTCCTCATAGACGGTTGTCAGTGCCTGCTAGATTGCACCGAGCTCGAGGTCGAAGAGATCTTCTGGCTCAAATACCTGAGCCACAATCCCGACCTCCACCAGAAGATTGAGCAAGGCTTTCACTGGGTCCAGCTTGTCGTCACCACGGGTGGACCAGTCACTGGTCCCTTCCAATCCCTGATCATGTGAAGTTGCACGATCCTCATAACGGGATTCTTGGACAGGAACGCATGAAGCTCCTTCCCGTCGTACACATACTTCAGTTGATCTTGAGTCTAAGATGTCAACCCACCACGATCTTCGCCCTCCGAGTCCGGAGCTCTCAATTTCTTCCGCGCAGCCTTCGACTTCTTCTTCTTCGAGCTTGTCCGCGAGGCTGGAGGAGTGGTAGTGGATGAAGATCCTTCGGCTTGCGCCGTCGGATCTTCGTCAAGTGGATCACGATTCGCATCGTGATCCGCGGGTGCCCGAGGGGGCATAGGGAGGAGGTTGAGGTTTGTCTTCCATATCTGTCGCCAGACCTTCCTCTCCGTCGGCAGAGCTCCTCCCAGAACTCTGTCGATCCACGGATCTCTCTTAATTCAGCGGCGTCGTCGGCGATCCGATTTCCGTCGACGCTTGGGTCCCTGGTTCATTCTTGACTTGCGCATCTTCTTGGTGGGACTCACTGTGAAATCCCGAGTCACCCAAAGATCCGGGCACGCGCACCATTGTGGCGAAGTGGTTCCACGATAATTGCTGATCGCGGGTTCCTCTTGCGCACGGCGCCCAGACTACCGACTACGGAGGGGTACTCCGATATCCGTGGGGTTCTGAAGCTGCTCACCGTGTGTACCCGCCGGTGGGCGGGTTGCTCTCCTCGGATGACTCCTTGGGAGACGCGCTGGTGTCAGACTGGACTGTCCTGGCGAGACGGGGGACCTCGGCAGCTACGCGGATATTCTTCAGGCAGCGCCGAAGTAGGGGTGTCGGCTACGATCGATTCTCTCGAGATCGTGGGTCGACGGGCTAGATCTGATCTAGGCCCTTGTATGCCTTGAGTGTTGTAACCTTTCCTTTTCTTTGTAGTGCTTGCCGCTTCCTATAGCGGGACCTTTGTGAGAGTTGACGAGCGTCTGGCCAAGCAATTCGTTGCGTCCGGGGTCTTGGGCTGTTAACCACTTGTGCTTAAGGAAGCAAATTCGATTTTTGATTTATGTTTAGCCAATTCCAACTCCTATCCTTTGTGTCCTACCCTGTGCACCCTTGCTCCCTTGACACGCGTCGTTGTGCTGGCTCTCTATTGAATGCTTGCGCATTCGCCTGAGTCGAGATCACTGATATCCTGCGCCAAGGCCGAAGATCATCGTCATGATGTACTGGATTTTGGGTACATGTGTGTACCACGTACTTGGTATCTAAGGTGCCAGTCCCTTGATCTTGAGTGATGTGCGGTGATCCAGAAAATCCCTTTCCGCTCCACCACACCTTTAACAGCGGTTTCGTGCACTAAAACACGCAAGTCGCCGAGCGTACAGCCTGAAGCTTCTCCTGTCTGCACGCCGGCTAGCAAATTCCGCTCCTCGATGGCTGAGCCCATCTTTTCGCGAATTTTGCAATTATCTTGCTGTCCGACAGATGCTGAGGATACCGCTCGCGCAGGAGATTCACGACTTGGGACATATAGCACACAGTGGTGGCCTTAGCGAGACGGCTCCCTCGCACTCGGTTTTGTTTGCAGGAAAATGGAAAAGGCAGTGAGTAGTGAGTAGAAAATATATTTTTTGGGGGGTATTTTGACTAGGCAGAGCACCAGGAGTAGCCAGAGATTTAGCAATACTGTCAATAGAGGCCTCATTCATGTTACCAAGAGCTAAGAACTCCCTGAAGCATTTCATAGCTGCTGACTCCTGACCCGCTGTCCCTTGCGGAACGTCAAGCCCCCTCGCTATTTGCTGCATCTTTTCAAATGGCAGAGAAGAGAGTAACAGCAGTGCAACCGCCACCAATTTAGGACTGAATATTGAATTTGGAATTTTGACAAATATCGAGCAATTTGACCTTACACTTGGAGTTTGTAAGAACACTTATTAGATAATTTGCTAACGTTCCCAAAATAATTGGGAACAGCTTAGGATTACGGAGAACTGAACGTGATTGATCAAAATCTCGACAGCGAATTTTTACTGGTTATTCGGCCTTTCCAGAGCACAGGGTTAGGTCACTCAAAAACAGGTTGGGAGAAATTTTACTTATCCTAAGCTAAGACCACGGGGGCTTGAATGATACACGATCAACGCTACTACGTATTTATGAATGACACGTGTTGCTGTACCAGATTGGAGAATGTGCGACGAGGCAATTGCACCCGACCGGTACCCGACCAACCGACTAACACCGCCTGGAAGAGAGCCAGCGCACCGAGCGGCGACGTATAGCTGGATAATGTGTAGATGGTGAGCAAGGCCTGAGGATCTCTTGCCCGATATTCAATAATCATTTGGGGAGGCACGAAAATATATTGAAAGTTTATAACCAAGGAACTAGCTACACGCAAAGTTGAAGGTACCGATATCTCAGGTACGTCAGAGTTTTCTTGTCCAGCCGGCCCAAGGGCGGTGCGCCCGTGAATATCTCGAACGCAAGCAGTACATACACCCCACAATTGTAGCTGTCGAGTTATGTTCCCATCTCATTAGCAGAAGACTGAATCCGCAAGCGGTTCTCAGTTTCATTTGCCAGCAGCGGTAACAACAGTTGCGCTACGGCCCGGACGCTTCGTAGATAGCTTGACTGCATCGAATCGTAGAGTAGAACCACCTTGCGCCAAACTGATCATAATGGCGCACCAATGATTCGTGCCGCAGCAGACTGGTATCACTATCTGCTCCTCAGATACGGCAGTAAATGCGTTTTCGAGTGACACTAAATCAACAGCAACCTTTCCGTCCACAACAGACCCAAATGTAGTAGGGCTGACTGTCATAACTAGCAAATTTGCAGCAAATAACTTCGTCGTGACCGTGTTCATAGTTGCATCACTCAGACTCCCACGTGAAGCTAGGTCAAGGATATCAAACTACGCAAGAAACGTCAACATGTTAGCAGAGAATTTGAAATTATGAACCATTCACACAAAAACTTTACCTGTTCAGATAGAAGCGGAATGGGATTTGATCTTACCAACCAACGTGTCATCTCCATGGACCCGAATCGGCGTGTCCATTGAAACTGAAAGGTCGATTGTTTCCGTCCAGCTGAGAATCTTGTCCACAACGTTGACTGCATCCATGGTCTTGAGATACCGCTTCATCAAAACTATAGTGGTAGCTGCTAAAATGCCGACAGTTGGAATTTCAACTGCGATCTCTGGCTCAGATAACCCTTCATGTTTACGCTGCAGCGCGGTCACCTTGGTTGAGCACTTATTCAGCATGCTGAGAGGCAGTATTCGGATCAGTTCCTCTAATTTTAACACTGGCTTGCTGGCAGGTAATTTGAGATCCGATGGGCTGAAGGAGGCTTCGTTTTTCTCTCGAAGGGAAACAAATAAAATTCGCGTAATTGCTCTGCAGAAGCCTCAAATGTAGGCTCTGCATACACAGTCCCCTTCACCTACAGAAGGTTGAGATGCTTGTGGTGCATGTTCAAATCTTTGCGAACAATGCGAATGGCTACATTTATCTTGGCTTTTTTGCTGATGCCTTTTGCTTTGGTCTTCCTCGCGCGCGCTGGGGTAGAGATTTCAAAATCAATTTCACGCTGGCTAGGTTTGTCGTCTTCCGTGCTGCTAGTTTCCGTTCTAGAACGGTCAACCACAATTTTCTTTCGCTCGAATCGGTTGCGTTCCGGCTCAGTCGGGTTAGTCGGGTTGAGGTCATCGAGAGACTCAGTCGGTTCAATATGGGGATCGGTTTGAGTTCCGGTCGGGAGCTGGTTGGACGCAGTTAAAGTGTGGAGTAGTGGTATTTCATCTCGCTCCATGTGTAACTCGCCCAAGTCAATGGAGAAGTCGTCGGGCTCTGTCTGGTGCTGGTCGGGCTCTGTCTGGTGCTGGTCGGGCTCAGTCTGGTGCTGGTCGGGCTCGATCTGAACCTCATCGGATCTAGGGCTGGAGGGAATAGCACTATCAGCAGCGTTAGCCACCCCTTCATAAACGTCCAAGTTCATCAAACTTCTTCTGCAATGAATAGCTCCGCCACACTATTTAGTGCTTGTAGTGCCATCCGGTGTTCGCGCATGCCAAGATCACTCATCGAATCTGGGATGATGTTTGCAATCTGTTTCGCCTCTCTACTCTTTAGATCAGAATCCCATGGTGTCGGCCCCGTGCGAACGATTGAAAGAACACGAAATGATTTGTCAGGGATGTCTGGTAAAGCAAACGACGAACGCAGTGTTGAGAGCAACCACCTTGGGTTCATAAGCTGTGTCGGAATCACGGTCTCCCTCTTCAGTGCTTTACGCAAGTAGAATGCATGACGACACGGCAAAAGCTGCGCCTTCATAAACAGACAGGAGCACTGCCAATTCTCCTTGGCGACGGAATATTCTTGATTAGGTTCATCGAGAGCATCATCATCGTCCACTGTACTCTTGATAAAGTAGACACCAGGTATTGCCTCGTAATACTGATACGATGCTCGTCCTATCGCATAAACTTACTGCTCGTAGATCAATGCACACGCGTGCTCACTAACCAGATTCGAAACATACTGCATTTCCGCGTCGTAATTGGCGTGATGCACAGTAACAACTTTGAAGATGCGATCAATAAAAGATCGTTCAGCAATATCTTGATAGTAGAGCAGCGAAGCAACGCACTCATCTAGAGACGTAAAAGAATTGACCACATCTTTTATCTGCTTCCACGATGCTTTAAGACGGTTGTTTGTGTTGTTGCCTAACGTCATAATATTTTGACGTCTATAAGCACACCACTTCTCTCTGCAGTTGTCCCAATTTCTAGTAAAGTACGCTTCGAAAGCGTGTGAGTCGTCATCTTCATCAATCTGCGTGCCCGCGCCGACGCCAACGACGTGGCACATGTATCGACGATGTTTCTCAAACTCTCGCTCACTTTTCGCGTAAACCAACAAATTCACGAGGCCTCGTAGCTGCTCCTTCTGCCAGACGTTAAAACCATACTCGCCCTTGGCAACTTCTTCTCGCAAATACTTTATCACGTGAAACTGGCATAGTAACAACGAGGCTTTTGGAAAGCCCTCTCCAGTACACCCATCTCAGTAAATTCCTTGGTCGACGAGGATGCACTGAAGTCTCGACGAGGCTGGTTTGTTTTTCTTAAACTCCTCGATCGCTGTCAACAGCGTGTCCTTCTGCTCACTTTGTAGTAATGCGTGTTGAATATATTGTCCTTTCCCAAAATATCATGCACCATAAAGGAGAAACCCTTATACTTAGCAGAGTTTGTTCCGTGCGTCGCGTCAATGAGAAGAATCTCGGGAAATCTGTCGTACATGTATCGCATGTGCTTCGTTTGCATGTAACACATGTAGCAATTTTCTGTTCATGCAAAAACACTCGTTAGCATTTGGCTAGAAACTAATATCATGACAAAGCTACAATCCCAACCTGTTCCATCATATTGTCTACAAAAATTCGGCCAACATTGCCTGGATCATCGCTAAACTCAATCATCCATTCTTTCAGGCGCTGTGCACTGGTTGACGATCCAATTGATCTAGCTTTAAGAGCGCGTACAAGGTTGTGTATGTCACGAATGTTAGGACTGCAATTCGAGTGCGCCGTGATGAACTGTAGGATATTTTTCCTCGTTGCACCGGCCTTTTGAAGAACATCCACAGTTGCATCACCTCCGGGTGAACAGTAACTCGAACAGATGTATATTGCCGGAAGGATCTTCTGCTCACTATGTGGTTGTGGTCCAGGGTCGCCTTACTAATACACACAGCAAATTGCTTGGACTCTTTATCCACGACCTGAACACAGGCATTTATCTGCATGAAACAATGCAAACAAAAGGTAGCTGATAGCCTTATTTAAACATCCGACGGGACCATAATGTTTCCGACTGGGTCAGAACGGACCAGAAAGATTCAGACAGGTCCAGACTGGACTCGACTGTACCCGCTTGACATGCCAAGTGGCTCCGATCTATGAGTTGATCTCTCATAATCGTACCTGGTCCGGGCACTCAATAGCACAAGACTCCTGACGCGCCCTTTTTCCCTTGCCACGCGTCTTGTCTTTACCCTCGTGCGTACACACTAACGTTTTGGCGTACCATTCCCACGAGTCTGGGATTGGCACGGCACTTGACCCTGAGCGTTGAATAACAGCATTCCTGAATTGAATCTTCTTATTCGTGCGAACTCGGAACATCTAGATCGCACAACAAGTACCAAAAACGATATTAACCATCACACGTGGCAAATACTAATAAATAGTGGTCCTACCTGGCATGTCTCCTCCTGGTACGTACTAATGTACTCGTTAAACGCTGCCCACGACTCGAATCGCTGGGTTTCAGGAGGAGGCGCGCTCGTTGATCGACGAAGAGGGTCATCGCTGCTGGAACCACTTAACCTACTGGGCCTGTCAGAGCACTCAATAGAACTTGACGTCGTCCCAAGGGTGACATCGGTATCAGACACGCTGGCTTCGTCATCGACGCTGCTATCACTCGCGGACTCCGAAGGGGGCGCTTCCGAGCTGAGGAGCCCATGGGAGGGGAGGGGGATCAATTGCGCGTCGATTTCGAAATGGATGGCGTTCAGCTACAATAAACGCGTATAAATCGTTCGGATAGATGTTCTCCGGGGAAAGGGTTAGGTTCTTGAAAGTTTGCCGGCCAGTCGGGTGTCTTAACCACTCTCTTTATGAATTGAGCTGTTCATCGAAGCTGAGCAGTTGAGGAACAGAAACAAACTACTACTTTAGTACATTGCGGCCTTGCTTAAGGCATCGAGTCGTCCGTGCGTTTGATGATCACCGTCTTGTTCTCCAGGTAGTTGCGCAGACCCAGCTCGCCGTTCTCGCGACCAATGCCAGAGTCCTTGAACCCGCCGAACGGAGTGTTTGAGTCGAACATGTCGTAGCAGTTCACGTACACCGTGCCCGTGCGGATACCGTTAGAGATCTTGATGTCGTTGTCGATGTTGCTCGTCACAACACCAGCACCAAGGCCGTACACGGAGTCGTTGGCACGCGCGATCACCTCTTCGATGGTCTTTAACTTGAGAATGGACATCACCGGGCCGAAGATTTCCTCACGGGCGATGGTCATGTCATACTCGGTGTCAGCAAAGTCCGTCGGCCCAATGAACCAACCATTATCGCCGTGACGCTTGCCACCAGCAAGCAGCTTACCACCCTCCTTCTTGCCCTCCTCAATGGAGCCGAGAATCTTCTCAAACTGGTCCTCGTCGATCTGCGAGCCCTGGTCCGTCTTGGCATCAAAAGGGTCTCCGACGACACGAGCGTTAGCGGCCTCCACCGTGCGACGAACAAACTCGTCGTAGATGCCCTCCTGGACGTACACACGGGTGCCAGCAATGCAGCACTGGCCATGGTTCATAAACAGACCAAGCTGCGACTGCTGAATTGCAAGATCGATATCGGCGTCATCCAAATGATGTTGGCCGACTTGCCACCGAGCTCGAGAGTGTCACGCTTCAGGTTGCTCACGTGTGACTTGCGCATGATCTGGTACCCGACTTCCGTCGATCAGGTGAACGCGACCTCGTCCACGTTGGGGTGCTGTGCGAGGTGACGACCCGCCTCGCACCCACGCCAGGCACGATGTTCACCTCACCCTTCGGGAAGCCGGCTTCCACGATCAGCTCACCCACACGAAGAGCAGACAGCGGGGTCTGCTCGGCAGGCTTCAGGACGATGGTGATACCAGTCGCGAGAGCGGGGCCCAGCTTCCACGCCATCATGAGCAGCGGGAAGTTCCACGGGATGATCTGCGCGCAGACGCCTACAGGCTCAGCCTTAGTGTGGCAAAGGTATGGTCCCGACACGGGGATGACCGATCCGTGGATCTTGTCGGGCCATCCAGCGTAGTAACGAATGGTCTTCATGACGAGACCCAGGTCGGCGGCCTTGGCAACCGTGCACGGCTTGCCATTGTCGAGGGCCTCTAGCGCAGCGAGCTCGTCAATGTTCTCCTCGATGAGTTCAACGAGACGGTACATGAGCTACCACGGTCCTCAGCGGACATAGTCCGCCACGGACCTTCGAAGGCAGCACGAGCAGCCGCCACAGCAGCATCGATGTCATCGGTGGCGCCCTCAGCGACGTCGGCGATCTTCTCCTCGGTGGCCGGTTGAACGTCTCGAAGGTGCGGCCCTTTTGGACGGCACGAACTCGCCGTTGATCAGCAGGTTGGTCTGCTTCACCGGCACCTCCGCCGAGAAGTGGCGCGAAAGGATCAGGGGCGAGGCCTTGGCAACCGAAACGCGAGCGAAGGCGCTGGCCTGGACGCGGGGGACTTGACGCAGGATGTGGCGCTGCATGGTGAAGAGAAACTCGACTTGGCTGGGACGGCGCAAATTGCAGAATGAGCAGGTTGGGCGCAGTGAAAAGGATATTCGCCACTCCATCGCCCGTAGATACCTCGTGTCTGTACTCTGTCATGTCCGTTGCTGTCACGCGTCCATGTGGCCCCTGTCAGGTGCGTCGCTCCATCAGCCAAAACGCAAGAAATCGCATTGTTGAAGCTCATGCTCGTGCAAAAACGAGGCCATGGGCAATGCTATCGAGGGACTCGACCAAATCGCGGGTAGCGTGCGGCTCTACCAGCCCCGGGCGGAGCGACCACGTCCGTGGCTGACCGTGCCACTTTCGCGGGCTTGCAACGCACGACGCGGGCGCGACAGTCTCATTTTGACCAGCACAACCTCAGAATCGTATCGTTGTTTTCAGCTTGGTGTTTTCATGGTATCGTGCGGGCTTTTCGTGAAATTCGCCAATGCTATTTTTCACGCTTTGCTTCCGGCGATCGCGATCGTGAAAAAGCTATTCCGTTCAGAGAGTGGCTAATGTGCCCGATTAAAAGGGCATTTGTCTTGCCCAAACCACACCAGACCGGTTGCGCAAGTATACGCGTTTACGCATTCAGCGCACCACCACTCATTTGGGAAAACGCGGCGATGGACGAAGACCTGCTTGCAGGAATGGAGCGGACGCGCGAGCTTCTACGGCTAGAAAGGTTAGGTTGGCAAGTATGGAAATGGGTGATGCCGCGTTAGCGGTCGGCGATAAGAGCGTTTCAGTTCCGCCGCGCCGCGGAGAGCTCGTGTGCACTTAGGAGCGTAGCGTAGGCAAGATGATGAAGTGTGTGAGGCAGAGGAAATTGCAAAGTGATCAACCGAGTGGTGATCGATGTATTGAGCTTCTGTGACTGTGAACTATGGAGGAAAGGCTTGGGCAACAAAACCTCCTTGAACTACGACTACCTCTTGATGACCCTAGGTCGTACGTACGACTGGTATCCATTGCGCCATCCTTCCAGCCGGTAGCCAGAAAACGATAACTCAGGCAGTGTTACCTCCGCAACCAGCCAGCGCATCCGTCATCTCAGTTGCAGTCCACGCGAAACACAATCTACACAGGCCTCGTCACATACTATACTACGCTGCAGTGCAAGTGACCCCAGAATCAGCTCCTCCCAAGCTGGATTTCTCGTAGGCGAGAGGTTGCGACCGCGAGAAGACTCCGCAAACCCGCGCGGGGTGCCCGCGCAGCAGCGCCGCGCGGTATTTGCGGAGGCGGGCCCAGCGCAGAGTATTCCAGCGAGCTGACCACTTCACTCACTCGGAGGTTCTATCTAGTCAGCCGAGCGAAGCGAGGAGCCCGGGCGCGGAAGGGGCGCCCGGCCAAGCGCGGCGCGGCTGGTAACCTTGGGCTTCTGCTTCTTGTGCGTAAAACTGTGTCAATCGGGTGCAATCGGGTGTAGTCTGTTGCAGTCGGTGGCAGTCGGTGGAAGTCGGTGGAGGTTCTTGGCACGGTTGTCGTGGGTGGCAGTTGGTTTTGGTTAGTTGCTAGTAGGTGGTGTTTGGTGCAGTTGGGAGTGCACGTGCTGCTTTTAAAATGCCCTTGAAGATGATGTTGGCTATACATGTGCTTCCGCTTAATGTGCTTGTTAATGGTGCAACAACGAGTGTTGCTTTTATCATGCTGATGGAAATGACGTTGAAGCATTATGTTCATGTAGTAAATGCAAGCAGCTACCTTCACGAATGTTCTATTATTTACGTCCTCTACTTGTACGCACGTGTCAGCCAACATCTTCGAAACATCTTCGTACCTTTGTACAGGGAGTAGCGGCAATAAGAAAGGGTCAGCACCTAATAAAACAAAAATACTTTTGTAATCTGATAAATATAATTTTTTGAAGGACCTTTGTATAAGTACTGACCCAAACTGGAGGCTCACGCTTTGAATTCAATTTTCGCGCCATAATTTAAACGGCCAAGACCCCCTCACCACCATGTGCTGCACATCTGACCAAGGACGCAGCATACGCGTGCGTCAATACGAAGCGACACGAGTGTCTGCCCAACTTGGGCCCCAAGCGCATTCGCCTGACAAAGCTGCAGCAGATCCAGATCTACCACCAGCACGCTAAGCAGCCGGATGGAACCACCGATAGCTCAGCGTATGGGCAGAGACCGAGTTCGGGCTAGCGAGGGCACCCTCAATCCTACGGTGTCCAAGCTGATTAAGTGGGAGGCCGAGCTGCGCAGACGGCTCCGGATCTTGAACGCCAAGAATACCTCATCGCGCGCACGGGTGCAATTGGAGATGCACCTCGTCGAAGCGGTGCTGGAGTTTGAGTCGCGGAAGGTGGCCATGTCGGGCGGGGTGCAGAGGTGTCAGACGATGCTACTACCTAACACAACGGCAGCGATACAACCAATTGACCAAGGGGTGATTGCGTGGATCACAAGCGCTTTCTAACTGCGCGGACTCAAGAGGCTGCACTACACCCGCTTGACGACGACCTGGCGCCGTATGATATAGCTTCTTCTGAAGCACTGGAGTGGATGTGTGACGCATGGGAGGACATGCCTAAGCAGACATCAAGCAGTACTGGAAGCACGCTCAGTTGTTTGTGGACAGGTTCGACGTCGCCGATCTGCTGAATCCAAGCCAATAAACGTACTTATTCGGCTCGACCTGTCACTCTAACTCAGTACTCTTGGTGCACTGCCAGTTTTGATTTGCTTTTTGTATGCTATACACCTTCAAGACTTCAAACGTTGAACTCTTTCTTATTGCCGCTACTCCCTGTAATTGCGAAGCCCGGTCTCCGGACTGGATTTTGGTAGTGCAGCAGTGATTAAAGCGACAGATCCCAGCTGGAGCAACGAAGAATGGCGCAGGCCCGCAGCGAAGGTGCAGTCTGGCGTCTCTGCGCAGTCAGACCGAGCGCAAATGTATCCTGCGAGTGTAGCTACCTAATAGCAGCTTGCTATACACCGTCGGAGGTCATGTAAAAGCTCCTGCAAGTGCACGCAGTCAGGCAGGCAGGAATCTCAAGCTGCGATATGGAGATGCCTTCCCGGATTTCTGTGCGTTTGACACTTTCACTGTGAAATTCACACGCTTGCACTTCGTGGTCTCGTCAAGTTGGCAAGTTTGGATCACGAGGTAGGACCGCCGACACGCCGACCATAGTGAAGCCAAGTGCTACATGACGTGGCACCACGCTTCGGTGGCGCAAATCGCTTGTCGGTTGCAGCCGATTGCGTCTCAGCCGATTGAAGGGAGCCGTGGGATCGTCGGAGCTTCAATTTTGAAGCAGTTGTTGCATCGTTTTTGGTAATGAGTCGGCTATTGCATCGTCTTCAATGTCATTGAAGCGTTTTTGTGATGGAATGACATCTGGAAGACGAATACTGTTAAACCTGTCCTAATTGTTCCCTGTCTTGTCTAATAACTTCTGATACTTAATTGGTCAATGATCCACCGAGTTGGTAGTCAATGTTTACTATGGAGCCTAATTAATAACCGTCAAACGTCAAATTTAATACCCCGCTGGGACTTTATTAGTAATCTACGCGGCGTCAAAGAAGCCTCGGAATGACGTTTGGGTCAGTGCCGCTTCTCTTTCTACTCGCATTTGTTCACGCACTCGTTGCTGTAGCGTGCGCAACCCCTCCGTTGCTTTCTGCTCAACATCAGGGTGCACAGCCAGCATGAATAAAACTGACCGTATCGCGTCCATCTTGTCCATTGTCGTGAGCGCTTCGAGTGGGTCGACGATCTCATCTTGTTCGTCGGTATCATCGTCATCGTCGGTGTGTTGTGCAGATTCAGCAAGAGCAGCATCGCACACATCACTGAGAAGATCCTCCGCCGACAACATCACCATCTCCGTATTCTCCTCAGCTGGGTTGCATATAAACTCGTCGACGTTCATGGGGTTACGGATGCGAAGCGAGCGCATTTGATTCAGCAGGGTAGTGTTCAGCATTTCGTCTGCTTCGCGTTCAGAGCGACGAGATGTTTAACGCCCCAAGACTAGGCCAGTGTGTCTAAAACAGTTCAACACGACGCTAGGTGGAACCTCGTACCAGCATGCCTTGAGCCAGCGCATTGCCGTCAATTGATCAACTGCATAAATATCTGACGTAGTGCAGACTCATCAATGCCAAGAGCATGTTGCAGCTGCCGGCAGCGATAGCGCCGCTTAAATGCGGAAATAATTCCTGCGTCGAGTGGTTGTAGACGAGCTGTGGTGTTGGGAGGCAAGAAGAGAACAGTGACAGCTTGAAGCTCCAAACTGCGGGTTGTATGTGACGAGGCGTTGTCTAATAGTAAAATAATCTTCCGCCGCTGCTGATTCATGTCCACGTCCAACTCATGTAGCCACTCGATAAATAGTACACTCGTCATACACGCCTTTTGTTGCTACGGTAATAAAAACCCAGCTCAGCTCCACTTTTCTTTTGAAGCAACGCGGCTTCGTTGCATGACCGATGACGAACGGCTCTCGAATGTCACTGCCGTCAGCATTACAACATAGCGCAACAGTAATGCGCACTTTGCTCTTCTTTGACCCTTCATTTTGTCGGCTGGCAATGGTCCTGTCTGGCGCAAGCTTATAAAAAAGGCCTGTCTCATCCATATTATAGATGTCGGCGAGTCGATAGCCTTGGAGGTGCCGTCGCATCTCCACGCTGCATTGGCACGGCCGATTCGTCAACAGATCCACCCTCGCCATGCATTTTGAGGCTCTCAAAGCCATGGCGAGCCTGAAAAGACTGCACCCACCCGTTGGAATGATTCAAACGCAGGTCCGAAGGAATGCCTAGAAGCTCCTCGAGCCGCCGCGCCTTGGCCTTCAGTAGGTCCCCGCTCAAACTGATCCGCCTTGCTTGGCACTGATGTACCCAGTTTGCGAGAGCATCGTCGACGGCAGGATGCACGACAGCGGCTATGCGCCTGCGCAGGAGATCCGTGTCTCTTGCCCTCAAGAACTTGGTCATCTCTTTTAGGATGTTGCAAATGGTGCCTTCGGTAGGTGCCTTGACTAAAGCAAACTCGCGAAGGGCTCGTTGGGCCAATTCACGCTGGGTCAGAGATGGGTGGACTGCCTTCCACTCGCAGATTCATTTCTTGTGCTGGAAGGTGAGATTTCCGACGTGTTTTGGTTGACGAGGCATTGCTTGCTGGAGTTGCTTGCTGCTAGAACTATAATGACTCCGATAGCTGCGATGGAGACCATTGAGCCGTTGAATGAATGGTGAACATTACTTCCCTCTATTCACTAATCAAACTGCTGTACTTAATCAAATCTCCCACCACGGTTAGTATTAAATAGGACAGGTTTAACAGTATAGAGATATTGTGCATCGGGTTCTGCAATGTATGCGCCGAGTTAACACTTGATAACGAAGGCTCCTGAATGGGTACAAAAAAACGCAGCAATACCAAAATATTTGAGTTCGTAGCGCAACATTTCGTTTGAGAAATTGTTGAACGCAAGCTCATAACACTGGAAGATGGTAATATGAACGAGATAAACTTTTCCGGTGATAACGAGAACCATACATTCGGGAGAAGAAATTATATAGCTGGTGTTTTAATTATTATTATTTTTTTAATTCTAGAATGCTGTAATCATTATGTAGTATGAGCTTGCGCTCAACAATTTCTACGAACTCAAATATTTCGGTATTGCTGTCCCGGCTGTGCGTTGTTTGAACCCATTCACGAGCCTTCGCTATCAATTGGAAGCTCGGCGCATACATTGTAGAACCCGATGCACAATATCTCTATATTCGTCTTCCAGATGTCATTCCATCACAAAACGCTTCAATGACATTGAAGACGATGCAATAGCCGACTCATTACCAAAAACGATGCAACAGCTGCTTCAAAATTGAAGCTCCGACGATCCACGGCTCTCTTCAATCGGCTGAGACGCAAGCGGCTGCAACCGACAAGCGATTTGCGCCACCGAAGCGTGGTGCCACGTCATGTAGCACTTGGCTTCACTATGATCGGCGTGTCGGCGGTCCTACCTCGTGATCCAAACTTGCCACTTGACGAGACCACGAAGTGCAAGCGTGTGAATTTCACAGTGAAAGTGTCAAACGCACAGAAATCCGGGAAGGCATCTCCATATCGCAGCTTGAGATTCCTGCCTGCCTGACTGCGTGCACTTGCAGGAGCTTTTACATGACCTCCGACGGTGTATAGCAAGCTGCTATTAGGTAGCTACACTCGCAGGATACATTTGCGCTCGGTCTGACTGCGCAGAGACGCCAAACTGCACCTTCGCTGCGGGCCTGCGCCATTCTTCGTTGCTCCAGCTGGGATCTGTCGCTTTAATCATTGCTGCACTACCAAAATCCAGTCCGGAGACCGGGCTTCGCAATTACATGGACATGTATACTCCTGCGTTGGCCGCTGTCATGACGAAAGGTATCAATTGACATGCATCGGGTGCATTTGAAACCCATTCAAGAAACAAGAAGATGGACGCGCAGCGCCACCAAGCAGCACTATGCCAACAACGCCGCGAAAGAGCAACAACCGCAGGCCGAGCAAACTGACCCCACCTGTCGAGAAAACGGTGCTAAGTTTTTGTCGCCGCGTTGTCATCTCAGTAGATAAAACCCTGCATTAAATGCGCTGAGCCAAATAGCGATCGGTTGCTGGGAGCAACTTGCTGCGTGACACGAAGCGTGCCGGCAGAAAGTCTCAGCAACGATTCCTCGCCAGGGATTCAAGTGCCTCGTGGATCGGTTGTCCCTCCCATCGTGGTGACACAGTGTGCGTACACCTAGAAACTTCCGAGGTGTCCTCAATGGACTTGATGCCTCGTCGGGTTGCCACCGTGCTCTACTGAAGCAACCAATCTGAACATCAACCCATCGACCCGATAGATGCATCAGCAAGATCGCACTGCTTTGGATCTCAGGCAGACAATGCTCAAATCAATTCTTTATTTTTTTATTTTTTGTGGTTAACGTCGATCGCTCGATTCAATTCTGAAGATGTGTAGACGCCACTCCTCCTTTTTCGCGCGATCTTCCTTCGTCAACAGATTGAAGCGTGCACAGTGTGCAGCACACAGCGCTTGCTTGCGTTTTGGCTGATGTGGCATGGTTGCCCTTGC
>JAAVTI010000705.1:0-32213 GCA_011947335.1 Phytophthora constricta
TCCCGTGTGCACAGGTATAGTGCACACGACGGCTTGCTGCTATACAGTGCAGCTGACGACGATGTCGCTCGCATCGTCGTCCCTGATGATTATGATCTGCGCCTGCGGATCATATTCGAGTATCACGATGCCCCATCGGCTGGGCATCCGGGTAGAGAAGACGTACCTTCTTCTCTCGAAGACGTGACCTTCTTCTCTCGCGTGACTTCTACTGGTCTCGCCAGTACAAGTGGGTCCGCAAGTACGTCCGTGCTTGCGAGGCGTGCCAACGAGTGAAGACGACACCGGCTTCACAAGCACCGCTACAGTCTCTGCCGATACCGGCAGAGTATTGGGAGTCCATCAGTATGGACTTCATATTCAGGTTACCGCCCGACGCCAAGCGTCGGACTGGTGTGGTCGTCTTTGTCGACCGCTTCAGCAAGATGGTTCATCTTGCTGCGGTGCCTGCCAAGTCACGTCCAAACAGACGGCACGTCTGTTTGTGGAGCTCATCTTCCGCTCTCACGGAATGCCCCGTGAGATAGTGTCCGACCGTGATCTAAGGTTCACGGCTGCGTTCTGGAAGGAGGTCTTCGGCCTCCTTGGTACTCGGCTGTAGATGTCGACTGTTTGCCGATGATGAGTTTGCCATCCACAACTCGGTGCATGCCTCTACGGGGCATATACCGTTCTACGTGAATGCCATGCGGCATCCACGAGTACCATGCATGGCGGGATGACAGCTCCCTTGAGTGGGGGAGGATCTGTGAGCGAGCCACGCCCACAAGAAAGGAAAATTTGAACGCCGTGACACGTAGTGCCACGCGCCAAAAGAAAGTCCGCTTTGCGTCTGCACCGGGTGCAGGCGCTTTCAGAACACTTCCGTGCCGGGCACGGAAGTTACAAGCAACGACGAAGTACCTTTCGCTCTGGGAGCGAAAGAAGACGACCAAGTACCCTTCGCTCTGGGAGCGAAGGAAGACCAAGCACCTTTCGCTCCGGGAGCGAAGAACAACACACGACCCGTCCACGCCTGCTCCGGGAGCAGACGTGACGCGAGATGACGTGTTCGACTCCGGTAACCTGATACAGTGACGACGCAGGGCGACGTCACTGCTGCGACGTACACGTGTCCACACCCCATGTGGGCACTCGAGATGACGAGCGCATCGTGCAGGGCACGATAGCGGACAAGGACGCATTGGTCGACACGACCAATGTCGATGCGAAAGACTTCGTGCAGAATCGACAAGCCGTCATGCGGTTTGTTCGTGATGCTATTGCATCTTCTGTCGACCGACAGAAGATGAACGCTTGACAAGAAGTCACGCAACAACATTAGTGAGTTCAAAACGAATTCATTAGTTTTACTGTCTACGCAAAACTTAGCTAGACATGCAGTCTCGGACTTTGGAGCAAGCAAGCTTGCTCCACGCTTCATCGGCCCCTTTCGTGTCTTGCATCGCCAAGGCACAGCCTACACGCTGGACATACCAACCAGCATGAGACTGCACCCGACGTTCTATGTCGGGCGACTGAAGGCGTATGATGAGCATGATACGCCCGCGCGCTCATCCAACATGGGCACGAAGAAGCGTGATGATCGAGCTACGACTCGTCATCTTCGTCGCGCTCGCGCGCAGAGCGCGTGCGACGCATGCGAACTCTCTCAACGAGCTTCGCAAACTTCCTCTCGACGTCCTCGACTCGAGACAGCGCGTCACCCGCTGTCTCGCGAGAAGCGGACACTCGCGACGAGAGGTCGAGATCAGCTGACTTTGCTCAGCGATCGTCTTCAAAGCCTCACGGCGGAAGGCAGCATAGTCAGCCGCCAGTTGCTGGAAGGTCTGATCAGCCTCAAGCGGCTGATCAAAGCGTCGAGTCTCCCCCTCCGCCGGCACCTTTGCGGGCTGCCGACGGCTCAATTCGCTGGATTGTCCAGCGAATTGTAGCTCACCAGGAGCCACGCACTGACCAAGGTCAGCGTCGTTTTCGATGTCGTTGGAGAGGATACCCTCCCCAACACGACTCGTGGGAACCGCGGAATATCCTCGTGAGGATATTCCGGAAATGGTGATGGCGTACGAAGACCGCCACCACCTCCGCCCGAGCCGAGACTAGGTCTCCGCTCGACAGTGTACCACCCACGCCCCCGGGGACTGGTAGACGCGTAACGGGATCAGGCGGGGGTGCTCTCTTCCCGGCATCCGGGAAGACAGTAAAGCGCCAGTCTCGGACTTCACTGGGTACTCGTATCGTCGAGTACCCATCGACTTCGTTCTCACGCAGTCTGTCCGCATTGGGTGGACAGACTGGACACCGTTCTCCACGGGGAACGGCACAAGGTATACCAGCGCTTGCACTAAGTTCGTGCAAGCGGGTAGCCTTGCCAGCGCTATTATGTTTATAATAGCGCTCACGCATGCTTTCGAGACGCTTTCGGAAAGCAGCAGCATCACTGTTCCAGTTCATAACGAACTGGTTCCAGCCCTGAGTCAGTGCGACTGTCTCAGAGACCTTGCTCTTAGCGCTATGGCGTGCGCCCTTGAAATAGCGAAGAGCAATGTACAGCGTCGCATAGTAGTTGCGACCCTCATCGGAGCCGGCTGCGAAGCCGAGCGCCTCTACAATATCATCATCTTTGATGGTATCGACTTGGAAGAGAGCACAAAGTGTGCCATGGCCGCCTTCGTCGGACCGTCGGAGGCGATGAATGCGCTCCGATGATTTCCACGGCTCAGCTCCCTGAGACTGAGCCGCACTGCGCCCAACAGGCAAGGATGCCTGGGCGGAAGGAGAAACACCCGCGGATGGAGTTTCCGCGGGTCCACTGCTCTCAGACCGTGCACGCTTAGCGTGCACGACCTCGCCATCTTCTGGTGAGTCCTCACGTTGACGACGAGAGCCCGGCGACGGACTTTCGCGAAGAGGCTTGCTCGCAGCAGGCTTGTCCCTCACGGGCGAAGAGTGCTCCTCTTCGTCCGCCAAAGAATCACTGTCGTAATCGACAATGACGCCAGGGTCTTCCTCTTCACCATCACGTCCAGGGACGTGGTGCGCGCAGCTTTCGCAGGCTGCGCGACAGTCGATTCACCCGCCCCGAAGGGACGGGTTGCCTTGGCGACGATAGCGCCGACTTGCTTAGCGCTCTCTCTCCAATTGTAGTGCGTGATATTCACGCACTGACAGTGTCTTGCCACCCGATGGGGAATCCCCACCGTCTTGGGACTTTCGGGAGCCTTGGGGCTCCCGGGGACTCGGGACTTGACGCGCTCATTGCGAAATGAGCGTGAGTGTCTTCTCCGTTAAACGAAGAAGAAGGAAAGTGACCACAGAAGATATCGTGGTCACCGTTACCTCCCGAATGCGATACTCGCACTTTGAGAGGGGTGGTGTAGCGGGGCTACACAGGATAGTGTACCCGGGGTACACTAATACACGCAAACCCACTAGTGTGTGTGGGACACACACTAGCGACCAACATTACAAGCCGTCAATGCAACTATCATTGACGGGCGCTCAGGCACACAGCTATTGGTTGAAAGGGCCACATTTCAACCAATCATATGCATGCATTTCATGCAAATGCGTGAGGGCCAACCATGCTCTCCCCTTGCAATTAGATATCATCTTAAAAAGGTTTAGCGTAAAGATAAGGCCAGCCCGCCACGCGGCGGGCTGCCATTCAATTCAGTTTTCTATTTTGATCTAAAGTCCTAAGTGTTTGCTTTTAGAAACACGCGAGCGCGCGTATTTCTATCTTACATACAAACTTTAAGTCTACGCTTCCTCAATACGCGCATACCGTGTATGCTAAGAAACAGAGCGTAGCTCTCGCCCTGTTTCATCTCACATTGTGGTGTACAAGGCCACCGCGGAGTGCACGTCATGATAGAACTACTGGATCGACAATTTGAACTGGCCAACACACGCCAAGCTGTCATCCGTTTCGTGAACGAGTGCCTGCTCTGCAAACTTGTCAAGGGTGGCAAAGTAATTATGCGTGACTTGACGGTGGATCGCGCCGTGGCTTCTCGCAACGGATGCATACACATGGACTACCTGCATTTGGGGGAAAGCTACGGTAAGCCAAGTATGTCCTTGTTTTGAAGGATGAACTCACTCATTATTGTGAGCTAGTAGCTGCTGATTCCGCCAACAGTGTGACAGCTGTGGAGGCTTTGCTAGACTGGCATAAAATATTTGGTCTGCCCGCCGAGTGGATGTCCGACAACGGCACACACTTCAAGTGCGAGGTAATGGAGGAACTCGCTGAACGGCTTGGTGTGGCCCACGTGTTGCACCCGTGTATTCACCGTCGATTAATGGCACGGTGGAAAGGTTGAATCGGGATATATTGCAGGTACTACGAGTGATGCTACTCGAGAATCAGCTCGGCTGCACCTATTACCTTTAGTATAATCTGAACCACAGCCCGGTGCTGTCGTTGGGCAACTGTGCCTCCGTGGAACTCTTTACCGGGCTGCCTCCTTCTTCGACGCTAGACGTTGTGATGGTACCCGGGACAAGGTACCACGTACGCTGCCGCTAGACAAGAACGACTTCCAAGATGGAAAGCTTCTCGTGCGCTGGGTTGGGTCGTTCCAAGTGGTGAAAACCCTCGCGCACTCATTCCTCATCCGCCATCTCCTCACTGGGGCTGAGTATGATGTCCACCGATCGCGCCTTAAGTTCTATCATGATGGAGAGCTCGATGTGACAGCCGAGGTCCGCGAACACGTTTCGCTTCAGGGAATTGTTCTCGAAGTCCGTGCGGTTGTAGGACACCGTATGAATACTACTTCTGGTGAGCTCGAGTTGTTCGTAGCTTGGCGCGGCCTCCAGGATATCGAGAACTCGTGGGAGCCTTTAAGCTCGATCCAACGCGACGTTCCAGCGCTCGTCACCAAGTACGCAATGGAGAACAATGTCGAGGAGCTACTGTAGGCGTTTGGGGGTCCAGGGGTTACTGGTTGTTGAGTTATGGTCGGTTCATTAGGATGGGTACAACTTGCACAAGTTGCCGTTGAAGTTGAATGCAAGCGACAGGACATGGCTAAATGTGTTCAGAATCGGCCACAAATGATGTGACACGAAGGTTTTCTGAATGTGTTTCCACGCAGTGTGGAGTATCAGTGCCAGACGACAACGGCGACGGCACCGCGACACCGACATCAGCCGACACCCATCATCACTACAACTGCGTAATCCGACTGCGCAAGCCGACGGATTACGCAGTAATCAAGCACCAATGGTTGTTGCTGCAGAGCTAGTGGGTGCTGCCACAGGGCAGCCCCACAGGAGGCAAGTACAAGTAGGAATGAGGTAGTTAAGCTGTCTGCCTAATTGAACTCACTTCGCAATCTGCATTCAAGTGCGCAATACGTCATAGCCATAAACCTTCCACGCCAAGGACGAAGTGGAAGCCGAGCAGTCCGGCGACGGGGATACCGAAGACGTAATACGCGACTACATTCACAATGGCAGCAACATTCTGCTTACCCGCACCACGGAAGACTCCTAGAACGACAGTGTTCAGCCCGTCTATATGATCAAGGGTGCCCACACTGCTAGCACACGGGCAGCTAGCTCGATGTTTTCTTGATTGTTGACGAAAAGGCTTGGGATGCTGCCTCGCATCACGTAGATCGAGATGGCAAACGTCAACGAGACCGCCAGTGTGAGAGTCAACACCACCGAACAAACCAGTGTCGCCTGCTTGGGATTGTTTGCTCCAAGGCAATTGCCGACGCGGATGTTTGCAGCGTCAGCCAACCCCGAGAAAAACCTATAGATCAAACTTTCAACGTTGACTGTCACCGCATGAGCGCTCACGGCAACAACAGCATTGGGGAGGATGCCAGCCATCCAGGTCAACAACTCGAACGCCCACCACTCCATCGCAGTTACCAGCATGCCTGGCAACCCGAGGCGTAGGAAAATACCTACATGAATCACCGCTTCTTGGACATTCCAGCCATGCCACCATTGACTCAAATGCTTCGGGTGATAGCAGAAGTACGGCACCAGTAACAGCGGCAGTGTCATGTTGCCTAGCGACTGGGACAACGCGATACCCTCGAAACCCATCGACGTGTGATATGCTAGCAGATAGCCTACCACAAAGTTGACAACGTTCCCGACACCAGCGATGACCACCAGCGGCTGCATAATATTTTGAGACTGCAGCACCTTCCGCACGAGTTCATACAGGAACAAGAACGGCACACCAAATACTGTCCAGCGCGAGAAATCTTGTGCTAGTCTCGATACATGCGGGTCTTGCCCCATAAACACCAAAAATGTTTCCGAGAACCAGTTGAACAGTAAAATGGGGCCAAGGCACGTGAATATGACAACTAGCCCGGCTTGGAAGTACAGACTGATCTTGTCACACCGTCGAGCCCCGTACGCCTGCGAGCACAGCGTATCTAACGCCGATGTGAGCCCGTACCCCACCGTGTTTGCCGAAATGTTCATGAGCTACAATATGAATGGCAACAACAATACCACAGAAAAGAGTTGGGTAAGACGATGTGCTCAAAAAGGTGGTCGAAGGCTTCAATAACTCTCGAAACGTGCAGCATTATTACCATTGTGGAAAGTGTGGCTGCATCCACGAATTGCTGGGTATTTGGCGAATTGAGGTGTCCCGTGAGAATGATACACGTGAGTTCTGGGAGATACTCGAGGGCCGATGTCATCACCTGCCGTGACAACAACATAATGGCACCATCAATCACTCCGAAGTTGCTGCACTGGAATGGATTGTACAACTTACAACAGGGTACACGAGCTTGAGCAATGTTTTCACCTCTTGGACTGTGCTGGGGCCAGGTTCAAAGTACTGCAACGCATGTTTGTCGTCGATGACCAGTATAGTTTCGGGTCGTTGCTTTGGCTGTAGAAGCGACTGAGACTCGCCCGGATTTGGAGAATCGAATTCGAGCGGTCCTGCTACCATATTGAATGGATGCTGCTCTCGTTACGAGAATTACCAAGTGAGACCACAATGTGGATGGTATGGATGGCCGACTGGCAGTTCCCATACGTTTATGATACGAACGGTGACCGCCGAGCTTGTTGTTTGTAAACGAATTTGTCCCTTTACAGTTTCCCATGCTGCATGTTTTTACAAAGCATTCCCAATGGAGCGTTTTGGTGCTGCCGATCGGCGGGACAAGATGATGTCGATTGGAGCTGTGCGTGAGCAAATAGTGCTATTTGGTGCGAAGTTAGGCACAACATATTCCAAAAGTAATCGAGTGGAGCAATTGCTATTTGTTTTAACATCGAGTTCATTCTGGTGCAATGGCGAAGTCTACTAGTAATGTTCCACCGTTCGTTTCTGAGCAACAGTTGCGAGCTCTCCCCATATCCAGCGTCAAAACAACATGCAGAACAGCGGCAAACCCGACACGATGACATCGATCCTGAAACCCAGCCAGAGACCTTCCATACCCGAGACGAAATAGAATGGATAGCAGTCCGGCGGACAATGTGTCATAGATCGATATCGAAAATGCCATTACAATAAGGTGACGGTTAATGCCAACGTGCACATTAACTTTGCTTGCTTGGGATCATTGGCACCAAGGAAGTTGCCAACGCGAATGTTTGCAGCCACCGCAGCCATGTAGCTTAAGTTTTCGATGTTCACCGTCGACGCATGATCGCTCACTGGTATGACACCATTTGGAAGGACCCTTTCTATCAGCGTGAGCAACTCAAACGCCAACCACATCACACGGAGCTATAGCGGTAGTGCGAAGTTACCCAGAGAATGGGATACTGATGTCTTAACAGCCCATCAACGCCAGCCAGACATTGAACAGAGTCCACCTTTAGTGAGCACACCGAAAGGCATAGCAACTACAGCACTACATACAACGGGGTACACCATCTGAGGAACGACTTGAGTTCTTGAGCAGCATCCGGGTCAGACTCACTCGTGGCGATCAGTGATGGCCACGAAAATCTCATGATGCTACTTTTGTTGGAGAAGCGGCTGAATTTTGCTCGAAGTCGAGGGCTGAAATGCTACAGGCGCCACCATCGGATTCCACTGGACAGTGTTCTTCACGCGGCAGTTCAAAGTGAGTGCATTAGATTGAGATTTCACTGCAGGTGACGCAACGAATTAACGTGCGGCTACCTCTCGTACCTGCAATCAGGACGCGATCAAAGCAAACGCAAGCGAGCGGAATCGATCGGTATCGGCTCTATTGTTTATTGTGAAGTTCATATTCATGCGATCGAATGCACCATTAGTCTATTTGCCCTGGAATTAGTCAGCAGTTCGCTCCTGCGCTTCATTAGCGAGCTCAATCCACGTCCAGCGCTCGAATAACAGGAAGAACTGCAGCGAGGCCGCCACAAAAATGCCGAACCCGAAGCCCAGCCAGAGCCCCTCGACGCCAAGGACAAAGTGAAAGGCCAGCATTCCTGCGACAGGAATGCCAAAAACGTAGTATGCGACTGCGTTCACAGTCGCAGCAACTTTTGTTTGCCCGTACCGCGGAACACGCCTTGAATCACGGCGTTCAAGCCATCGAGCACTTCCAGAGGCGCCCATACAGCCAGCACGCTTGCAGCACGTGCAATACTCTCTGAGTCGTTGAGGAAGAGACTGGGAATGCTGCCACGCAACGCGTACAACGTGATTGCAAACGTCAACGAAATCGCCAGTGTGAGGGTCAATGCCACAGTGCAAGCAAGCTTTGCTTGCTTAGGAGCGTTAGCGCCTAGACAGTTGCCCACGCGGATGTTCGAGGCGACTGCCAAACCTGCGAAAACCATGTAAATCAAATTGTTCACATTCACTTGCACAGCATGGGCACTCACGGCGACCACAGCGTTCGGGAGGACGCCCGCCATGAGTGTCAGCAGCTCAAAAGCCCACCACTCCATCGTCATCATCAACATTCCAGGTACTCCCAGACGCAGGAACAAAGCCACCTGTCCTGCAGCCTTCTGCATGTGCCAGCCACGCCACCACTGGGTCAAATGGTGCGGGTGATGGCAGAAGTACGGATCAGAAGCAGCGGCAATACCATATTGCCCAGTGAGCGAGACAGCGCGATGCCCTCGAAACCCATTGACGTGTGATACGTCAGCCAGTACCCAGCTGCGATGTTGACAACGTTTCCAAAGGCAGCGATCGCCACAAGTGGTTTCATAATATTTTGCGCTTGCAGCACTTTGCGCACCAGCTCGTACAAAAACACAAACGGCACACCAGGCAACGTCCAACGTGAAAATCCTTGCGCAAGTCTCGCCACTTCTGGATCCTGCCCCATGCAGAGCAAGAACTTCTCCGAGTACCAGTTGAGCAAGAAAATTGGACCCAGACACGTGAGGATGATCAGAAGTCCTGCCTGGAAGTACAACCCAATCTTCCCGAATCTCTTGGCGCCGTAAGCTTGTGAACACAGTGTATCTAATGCTGACGTGAGCCCAAAGCCCACTGAGTACGCTGAAATGTTCATGAACTGCAGCAAAAACAGCAAAAACAGCAAAAACACGTGAGACCAATGACACATTGAGAGTCAATTCAACAGTTCCAAAAACAGCTGTAGCAACAATACAAAGTATCTTCTCAATACCATTGTTGATAGCGTAGCAGCATCCACATATTGCTGAGTGCGAGGCGACTGAATATGTCCTGCCAGAATGATGCACGTAAAACCGGGCAAAAACTCGAGCGCGGTGGTCACCACCTGCAATCATCAAAGCACGATTAGTACCACGAGTTTGTTGTTCTTGTAGTAACTTTTACTACTAAATAAAAATATACCGTACAACTGGGTACACGAGTTTGAGCAGCGTCTTAAGTTCTTGGGTGGCGACGGGGTCTGGCTCAATCTCGTCGAATTCATTGACGTCCACGAAAGTTTGAGAAGGGCGGGACAGCCGTTTGTTTGTGAACAGAAGTGGCGAATTCTCGCCGCTTATTTGTATGGCTGCAGGACTCCGAGGTTCATACGCCATGGTGCTCCAGAGTCAAGTCAGAGGTTGGTTCTGACAGCGAGGGGATCGATCGGAGACTGAACCAACGGGTGCCAGTCAGTCGTCAGTTGAGTCCGTCGTTGTCCGTTGAAACGTGGTGTTAAAAACGGACGATGGGCACTGAAGCGAGGGGGGCAATGTTGGCAATGTCTCTCAGAGGGCAGTACTGTAGATACCGTATCAACTGGTTTCGTTTTTCTAAGCGTTCGACTGGTTTTGATTTACTAAGTTTCATTTAGTAGGCGGGCTACGTCGCGTGGGAGCTTGCTGTCGGTGTGGTCGTCGTCTTCCACATCTCGACTGGTACACCCAGACGAAATGCACTGATTCTCGCTCGAAAGACAGTCGAATTCTCCACTGGATGTTCTTAGACGGATCCCTGGTTAGCTCTCGGTAGCCGACCCGTTGGCGTTGGCGGGCGTTTTAGGGCAGCACCTGACAGATTGAAAAATAGCAGGACGTCAGCAACACCGCAGGCAACACCAGAGGCAGCAACAATGCATTTTGTCTCGGCGGCCGCGCCAACAGTTCGCTTATCAGCGGATTTCTACTGTTTTACACCCGCTGACAACGAAACCAGTACATCTACTGGTTTATTTAAATTCCCTCTCAGAGGGGAGCAAACTCGACGGGGGCATTAATGACGATTGTCGCTGTTTCATATCGTGAATCCCGGCCATCTGGATCCTTTACAAATCCAAGTCATTAAGCGAATCGCCCAAACAAATATGGTAGCACAGTAACTGTTCGACTAAGTGCGATTTGCTGCAAATAAGATTCGTTCGGGTTGGTCGATTGGCGGGCCGATTGGGCTTGGTCGATTCAACCAAACGACCACGGATATTTCGAGTCAAACGCACAATATCAAAGTACTTCTCTGTTCCACGAATAGTGGAAATGCACATCATTGGTCAAATTGTATTACTTATAAAATGGTTGGTTGGTGCAGCTAAAGCCGCGCTTGCCAACATCATTCCACTATTTCTGATGCTGCGGACACCCCGATCGATCTCGCCAAGCACGCACGTAGCTGTGGCGCTCTTTCTTGCTGAACGCGCACGAAAGGGCGTCTCAGCCATGGGAGCTTACAGGCAGCTGTTGAGCGTTTGAAGATAAGTCGCTCAGCGGTGAAGGACACTTCAAGGCACCGCGACGACCCTGACAGTCTGGCCGCAAAGCACAAACGAGCTCCAAGGGCAAGGACGTACACATACGAGGCGTTTGCGAGGATGGTGGCCGCTGTACCGCTCGTGCAACGGCAAACGTTCCGGGCGTTAGAGGAAGCAACCAAGATACCCATCGGCAGCCTGCACTGCTACCTGTGTTCTAAGATGCTACGTTTCCCGGGTCAAGCCAGCCATCACACCAGATCACAAGAACCAGCGGCTCGCATGGGCTTTAGCGCACGTCGAAAGGCCCCTAGGTACTATTGTTTGTATTAATAATAAATTATTCCTAATAAAATGTTTTTGTATGACATTTTGTATGCAAATAGGCTGTCGCTCATATCGCTTTAATGCAATGTACAATGTGATACACATTGAAGAAAATGGTTTAATATGTATCAAGCATCAACGCGATACTATTTGTCCATGGGTGAGAGCCTGCCTTAACGCGACTGTCCTAACAAACGTTACATTGGAAAAGTCATGTTTTTAGCAGCGGTCGCGCCAAGGTATGAGTTTCGCCGAAAAGCATAGTTTGAAGGGGAAATCGGACTTTGGCCTATTGTCCAAAAGACAACGGCCAAAAGAACTTCCTAAAACTGCCCGGCAGGGACGCCTATTACACAAAGTATCAGTAGGACGCGGAGAGTCTACGTAAAACTGCTCAAGCAGAAGGATTTTCCAGCCATTCGAGAAAAATGGCCAGGTATGATATTTTGCTAATTTATTTGGTGAGTTTAATGGTAATATGGTATTTACTTAGGGAAAAAAGTCTGCAGTAATTCGGGTGCAAGATAACGCGGGACCCCACGTCTCCGAAAATCATAGCGAGGTTGTTACAGCCGGATAAGAGGGAGGGTGGAAGATCCGTGTCATCTGCCAGCCCTCACGCTCTTCCGACTGTAACATCCTCGCTCTCGTTTTTTTAATGTAATTCAGTCTATGCAGTACAAGAAGCCGACAAACCAGGTAGATTATCTTATAGAATCGGTAGAGGAAGCATTTAGACTTATAAAAATTACTACACTAGAGGCTTGCTTTTTGACTTTGCAAAAAGTCATTTCTAGGCTGTGGTTTGAGCTGATGTTTAGAAGGACAGCCTTGAGTGTAGTAACGATCAGGAGGAAGACCTGCAAGAGATAGCTGCATACCTTACTGCCCAGGAACTACAGGAACGACTGCAGTGAATGACCAAGCTCTTTGTTCACACCGATGCGATGTGCGTGTCATCCGTGACAGTGAGAGGCTCCGATCGATGCCGAGTGCGTTTAGAGAGGAGTTAGGCAGAAAGCGAGGGCGTAAACAGCACTGTCCTTGGTAGATTTTTTCAGACGTGCTTCACGGAATGACCGAATTCAATAGTCAAGTACCTCTAGTTAGTGATATGCGAGGTTTTTGTATCACAAAGCACAATTTAGAGGTCTGACGAAGTTTCGACTTGGTTTTGTATACCAACGGTCATCGGGAGAAGGGCCCCACAGCACTATATGGGATACCACTAAGAAGAGGGTTGTCTGTAGCCCAACGAGGATCATTGTCGAGTTTGTCCGGCGTTCGCATTCCTACCGGTATCTCAGGACGAGTGCGACGTCGTCGTGCGATCGGACCTAGATAACCAAGGGTTTTTGACAAAGATGTGCGGAATACGTCCAGCATCTAACCTCACGTCTATCTTGACCATCGTATACAGCATGTAGATATGTGTTGGCAAACGCAAATTTTCTCCCCCTTCCTCAATTTCGCTCGACGGCAACCACGCACACCCATACAGCAGCTGATGGACGTCGACATGCGCACCGCCGTCGCCAACGCGCAAGAGATCACCAACGTAGTCTCTGACATAGTGCTTGAGCATGCGGCTGCACACTCGAAACACACGACGAAGCAGTACGGACCCTAAGCAAGCCGAGTTCAAGGAGTGGTGTTTGATGAAGCAGTACAATGACGGCTGTTTGGTCCATGAAGGTAAGCTGGTCACCTTTCTGAAAACGTTTGTCATCTCGCGTGGCAAAAAACGGAAACAGTCTGAGAGTGGGGAAGGTCAGCCATCAAGTATGGCTAGCATCGAAGCCTATGCAAAAGCTGTCATTAACCTCTACAAACTACAACAGTCTTTGAAGACGAACACGCATCCTCATCCTCGAGGTAAAGCTTATCATGATCTATTTGACTTTATCAAAAGAAAGGAGACCGAGCGGAAGCGGACGAACTACGTCGACCGCGGCCTTGGGACCATCCTCGACGCATATAACATGGAGGATATGTACCAGCTCAGTGATTTCTGGATGTTGGAAAACAATGGAGCAGATATGGGAAATCGTGCCGAATTTTATGTTGGGTCATACATTGCTTGGGAGAGGTCAGTCTCGCCGTTTTATTGAGTGTTCCGATATGCTGTCGCTGGAACTACCAGACGAGGGTCCACAAATGTGCACCTCTCGTGATTATGATGAATCGTGGGAAGATGAACCAACACGGCCGTATTGTATACGGCGCTGCATTACTATGCAACAATGAGAAGATATGCCCCCTGAATGCTGTGGATTTTCATCTCTGCTGGCGGTGGGAAATAGATTTGGAGGCTTTCCCTGATGTCTTGACTCGCAAAAATTGGTACGATATTCATCTCATTAACGGTGCAAACGTAATAAAGGAAATGTCATACAACACACAACTAACACGCGTCAAGCGTGCTTTCGAAGCCTGTCGTATTGACTTGACAGTATGGACGGATGCAAATCGTGGCTCTGGAGCAAAACTAGCTGAAACCTACGGCGCAACCGATGAGCAAATTCGACGGCTAGGGCGTTGGAACGCATCCCGAATGGAGGGTTGCTATCTGACTTCACTACCTAAGAAGCGATGCGGGCGTTAGCCGGATTTCCTACAAATGGCGGGGCGTGTTGGCTGCGTCGTGAATCTGTTTTACCCAGCGAAGATCTTCAGCGGCTTGTGTATCCAGTCATTGAAAACGCGGAAGAGATTCTTGCCGAGAGCGAAAGTAGAGAAATTGCAGCGGACGCCTATCTAAAGATGCTGAAACATATGCGCGTAATTTTTTATAAGACCCTTTCACTGCAAACGTCAGAACCCGAGCCATCGTCTGTGGAAACACCCTCTTTGCACCAGCCGAGTACTTGGCGTTTGGCCCCGAAATGACAGCGACAATGGCCACCTTGTGCAAGCCCGACATGCACGCATTGGAGACGGTTGTCCCCCATATAGCGTCCATTCTGAAGATAAACTTTGAGTCTTTGAGTGGGCAGATTGATGCTGTGGCAGCATGAGTAGGTTTACTAAAAGCGTTGACGAAAAAGCGTTTGATTCTAAGACTGGAAGATGTTGATGCGAGCACAAACGCTAATGATACTTCAGCAGTTCTGTTGCGTCTGATACAGGATCAGCACAAGACATCACAGGAGCCAACAGCACTATCCGGCTAAGATCACTTCGAACCGTGATTGAGTTGTTGAGAAGGTATACGAAAGGAGTAGGAGGCCAGATGTTGATCTAAATGGTGCTAATATACCACCAAGTCTCGATTTTACTTGAGGCGAAAGAAGTATTTCGTTGCTCCGGCGGCACTTGCAGCGAAGGATGGAATCTCGCCAGAAGCTTCTGCTGAAAAATGGAGCTTGAGCGTCTCAAGGCGGGACTATCTTTGAATGCATTCTCGTCGAAGCACCTGGTCGCATAAAAGTACGAATAAAAACGGGAGCGTATGGTTCATGTTAGCTTTGACTACGAATATTTGTCGTGAGGGTGACTAAGAATTGATTCATGTGCGAAAATCCAAATAAAAGCGAGGACGCGTCATTCCTGCTAGCTGTGGTCATTTGATTCTGTCGTGAGGGCGGCTACGAATCGATATCGTGTGCGGAAATCCGATGCAATTGTGCCTTGCATGCACCACACCCATCGACCGTCGGATGGCTTCTCCGTCTACATCTACATTCAATAAAGTGCCAAACCGAGTATGTATGTTGTCATGTAAGTCGGGATATGCCTAGTATGATGTTCTTCACGGTTCATCTACGGCAGTACGCTATAAAAATGCTAGCTCTAATGCTGAATTGCCCATATCTTGAATTTTATCCCCCATCGCAACAAACTTCATGAATCGTGTGCGGAAATCGATTATAAAAGCGTAACGCTCAAGTTATATCGGTTCTAACTAAGCCGATCGGGTCACCAAAGTAGTGGGGCTTCACGATCATGTACGGAAATTCGCTGATTCAAATAAAAGTGAGCCCACGCTGCATGACGCCACAACATCTGCTTGAGTCTGTCCTTACGATTGTTGACGTTGCTCCGAAGAAGACCTTGTCGTCGCCTGTAAACATCCGTGTTCCTGTTGCACACGACGACCCTAATGGGAGTCACGGTAAACTGTTTTTCATCAACAGAAACCCACACTAATTTCTCCAATCGAGACTGGACTGTGGAAGTGTATCCACCCTCCACGTTCTCAGTATCATTGTCTTCACGTCGAGTTCGATCTATCACGTATTCATATTTGCAGTCTTCAGCACTTTCGCGATGTTCAATGTCGCCCTTGTCACATTCACCTTCGCCATGCTCAACATATGAAACTAGCTGGTGAGGAAAACATGTTCGAATCACTGGACACGTAAGATCGATACCCCGCGAGTGCATACGCCGTTAGCATTTCCGCAGCACTACTTGTTAACCCCCTCGTTCTTTTGTCATATACGAATGCTGATATTCCTCGACCATATCACCCCCGTCCAGTCCATTCATAGCAGACGAGTTCGTATGTGATTTCGCTAAGCACGCGAGAGTGAGATTAGTCTCTGCAAAAGGCTGTTGTTTTCCAAGCGTCGGTGCTCCCACACAATGGCACCATCCGTTTATTCACGCAATATCCTTTAATTGTTGTAGTGTTGCGGCTGATCAATATCAACAGCTAAATCCAAAATATTGGCAACAACGAACTTGGTCCATTTTCGTTGCTAAGCTGACTTGGCGACTTCAACTAGACAAGCAAAGCCGCGCATGCCCCTCGTGAATGCCAGCGGACCGCGAAAAGCGACACATGCCTTTGCCATGCAAACCTTTCAGCACGCCTGCGAGTGGCTATGCAGATTTGTCGAGAATTTTTTTCAGCAGCTTGAATGATGCCCGAATAGCTAACAGACGCATCTGGCACATCAATATTAACACTCGAGGCATTTTTCCATTGCTCCCACGCCACGCTTTACACCAATTGCGCACCTCCGTAGATATTGATATGCAAGATACCGCGTAAAACCACCGCCTCACGTGTGGCCACAATTCAGGACAGGCGGCAACTCGTGTGAGCAGTTCAGGTGTTACCGTTGATCCGTATACGATAGCGTGTAGATGCGAAACGCCCGTCCATTTGTGGCTCCACGACAGCGTTAAGAAATCCAGCTACACATCCAGAGACTCCTTTTTCACGCTTCAGATAGCTGCGACTAACTCGTTTTCCCAGCACTATCACTGCACCGTAACATACATCGCGTGAATGACTGTAGCCTTCGTTCAAATACCTGAGCAGAGATGGCAGGATACAAATTCAAATTCCCAAGTCGCACCCGTGTACTTTGCTGTAGATCAACAGGTAAATACGAAAGTGAGCACGCCTTCCGTGTGTAGATGTTCCCAGGGTCGTAAAGGACATCTGGTTTCGCAGCTGCGCAATCCGATGCAACAACAGGTCGTCGTGCTCCGGCAGAGACATCATCACCCATTGCTGGCCCACATCATACCGATAGCGCATCGCGCCCAGTTTCGGCCGCGTTGCTGCGCGCTCGAAAGGCGAAAAAAGACACAGGCCCCCCAACCAGAGAGCAATCGTAGAAGAACTGCATTTAGCCGGACAACTTAGGGGCTATCCGGCTGCTCTTTGGAATGCTCCAATGCCTCCTTAAACTCCAAGGAGCTCGCTAGTTTCCCGAACGAGCTCGACGTACTGCCACGCGCCGCTACAATTCGAGCAGCACATCTCACGGCGATGTGGAGCTGCAGATGATTGGACAGCATTGTCATAAAGCGCGTAGATTTTCAAAGCGACTGTCCCAATCATGCATGAAATGATCAATGTACGCACGAGGGAGCAAGCCGGAAGGCAACGGACCAGATCCAAGTAAAACCAAACGAAGAAACACACCGGCCAGCATCTTGGCGTTCTTCTGCCACTCTAACATGGGTGAGCTACCACGCTTGATCGGTATAATCGGCGAGTCATCCTCACCCCCTTACTCGTCGGTGTCGCCGATGAGTGTTCACCGCTCGGCTCCTTCGATATCGCACCTAGCAAATCGTCAAAAACCCGTGAACTAGTAGATCGCTGTCATCACGGGCTGTTGGTAGCACTGCCGATTGCTGAACAATTACCTCCTGGTATTCGCATTTCCGCTACTCGTTTGTATGCGAGCAGCATCATCTATATCAGCGCTGCATCGTTCAGACGTCACTAGATTCTGGACAGCACTAACATCAGCAGTATCTGCAACGTGAACACTCTTCAGAAATTTGCATCTTCGAGATCATCAACATGGATCCTATGTGCACCGCTAGTGTCAATGCGAATCATCTCATCACGGAAAATATTGTTCACTTCTCCAATGACACTAAGTCATTCATAAACAGCATCGACTGGGACCGAGTACCGCGTGCGGAATTTTCTTCGCTGGATACGCCACTCCTCCTGAGAGCCCACAAAAGTCACCCGTGGTATACAATCAGGTTCAACGCGGGCTAAGACACTGGCAACCTCGCTTGTCCCATTTGACGGGAAGCAAATAGTATGGCCGTTAGAATGCTATCCCGATATCGAAATATCCATCGGACGGGGGCGATGCAATCTAACCCAATTCGACTGAGTTCAGGCAAGCCATCAATATGACCATAATCATGGCCATTAGCCACGCTAAAAGGACTCTTGCGAGGATCACCGCAGAATTTAAAACAAAGTGGGATGAATTCGCTGTCGCGAACCAATTCAGGGACTAAGTAGTACACGTTTTCACCGTCAAAATACACCTGCCGATGTTTCCGTACAATAGTCTCAGAAGCACCACTGAAACGTTCCACACGTTCCAAATTATTCACCAAAAACAAAGGACGCAATTTTTGCATCGACTGAACCAAAATCTTTTATCGTCCTCGCCCCCATCAATATCCGTCCACACAAAGCACACGCCCATATATTAAGCGATTCGGACTCGGTTTCATTTACCAAATTCTGACAAGCAGCCACATCAGGACCCTTTGGGTAGTCGTCAATTTCGTTTCAAGCGTTCACGGGGTCTCTCCTCTGACACCATTTAGTTGCTCATCCGCAAAGACAAACCCCTTAGGATTAACCCCACAGCAGTAGTAATAGGTGAGAGCAAGGCGAGGGTCGCCTGTAAAACACTGGACAGCCCCGATACTCAAAACTTCGTCATCTGTAAATACAACGCTCTCCATGCATCGATGTGCTAGATCCTCCAATTTTTTATTTGCCCCATCGCGTTCACATTGGCGCCGTTGACGGTGACCTCGTCGTGCTGTATCGTGGTGCATTAGGAGCTCTGGCAGCGTCGCATCAGCGCGTTTCTTAGCATCCTGCGCTTTGTCATTCTCGAGGCGTAGTTTGGGCTCTGGCGACGTCTCGTCGGCACGCTCTTTCGACTTGCGCCTTCGCTCCATCTCGACCCGATGTCTACGCTCCGGCGATGTCTCATCTGCCCGTTTTTTAGCTCTCCGAGCGCGCTTCTTCTCGAGGCGCTCAATGCGTTCTGGATATCTCTCTTCTGCTCACGACCTTGCTGCCATTTTTCCTTACATATCGCGCCGGGAACGCCGCAAGAGAGCCATGGTTACATTAATCTGAATATGCAGCATTTGGCATTAATCGGCAGCAACAAACTATCAATCAGCAAGCAAACCGATATACCGGTATTTAAGGCCTGGTTGTAGACCTCGTCGCATAATAAAACACAGTTAAGGTCGGACGACCCGACCCGATTTATATACTGGATTTGAGTGAGTCGATAGAGTTTTTCTTATTCAGTGGCAAAAGGCGAGGACCATGGTGGGGCTCTCAGCGAAGGCCCTGTCGCCGGAGGAACTTCGTGCCGGAGATGCTGTCGAGTGTGTTTCGGTTGCCTTCGTGGCTGAAGACCCGCGGGGCTATCGTGTTGCTGTCATCTTGTCGACCCAAGCGATGAAGACTACCCAATTCGCATCGATACGGACGAATTGATCACTCAGCACCAACCACTGCGGAAGGCTATATAATTTAGCGGCCATGCGGTTCTACTGGGCGGCGAGTACTGGCGCAAGTATTTTGTACTTTCTCACTCTCACGGAGCGCGGTGAACGCTCCCACCCGGGCAAACGTCTTCAACGCGGCTCTGCGTGCTATATCTAGCGCAGTTCTGAGTGGGCAGGCTGCTCGAAACAGGGAATCCACACGCAGCATCTCTGGAGAAATCGTGGCAACTGCCTGCTGTCCAGGGGCTCAGATAACGATTGTGACTCGTCTTTAGATCGTAACGCGCCTGTGGTTCGTGGCGCTTATGCTGGGACTAGCACTGTTGAAACGCGTGAGGAGAGGTGCAGTACCGAGGACAATTTTGTGAAGTCTGAGCTGAACCCCGTCGAGCAGCTTGCTGCTGACGCTCGCCATAGATTTGAAAGCATTCTACAAAGTGGCAGAAGGAAAAGTAGCACCGTTGGATGAAGCGCAAGAATGATACTTGGGGAGACGTCGCTCGAAGAAACGCTGTATCAGCGGCGCGTTGCACCAGTGCGCAACACAAACAGAGTGTACTGTGGTCGGTCGGTGGAAGCGCTGCTTATAAATCAATTCAAAGATCTTCCAGGCGTTCGCGAGGGATTTAAGCGGAAGATTGTATCTCACAGTCGATGCGTAGCTGCTGCAGAAGTCATTGATCTTACTGATGAAACATTAGTGGATTTATCAGAGGTCTCTTTGGCTAGCTCCGCGGGCCTAGCTGCCGACTGTAGTGGTAAGAGAATGCCAGACAGAGAGGGATAGATTCAGGTGGCCGCCTTGGATGAGATCGTTGCTGAGTCGGAGGAAGAATATGTGTGCGACGTATACCTCGTGAACATTTGTGCGATCACGCTACCTACTAGTGAACAGCCCGACATAGAAGCAGGAGGGAATACCTCAAGTGATGCAGTGAGAGGTCGGAGGATGAAAAACACCAAAGCCAACGCGTTAGGTGGCAGTTTGTAAAAATTACGCTTCCCCATAACGGGAAGCTTGGTAAATGCCATTGCCGTATTGATTGTGTGTGCGGGGTGTGCTTAAACGCATACGCCAAATGTGTTCTGCACGAAAGCGACCTGTCGACTCAAAGCAAAGTGTGGGAACGCACCAAAAGAGCGAAAAGGACTGCCACTTGTGCTAGGAGAGTTCGGGTACGGTCTAGCGACTGAACGACCTGGGATGACGGCGACTTAATTAGCGAATATTGTGGAGAACTAACGTTGTCGTTTGAGAACAAAGAAGAAGCTGAGCGTAGCAAATTTACGCTGCTCCTCAAGACGCGGTCAACGCGTCGTCAGAAAGTATACATCGAGCCACGTATATGTGCGGTGCCTTTTCCCGTTTTGCGAACCATAGCTGTTCATAGAACTGCTGCTTTCTTGAGCTTCGAAATTGTCGAGAGGTGAAGGTGGTGCTGGTTGCGATGCGCCCCATTGAAGCATTTGAAGAACTGACAGTTGACTATGGAAACGAGCCTGCCTTTCGTTTCGTTGCGGATCAGACAACTGCACATCTCATAAGAAACCTCTTAAGAAAAACACGACGGGATTTCCGCATTCACGGAGGAAAACGATGGGCTTTCCGCACACGCATTTCGAAGACGGTATCATATCGCCATCGTGGAGAATGGGTTGAAGAATACTCACCCATCAAATTTAAAATGATCGTTAACATATTGCAGCGCGTAAATACCGAGTCTACTTCGGACAGCATTCACCCAAGTCGTCCAAAACGTCGCGGATTCGATATATCGCCTGATCATATTTTAAGACCGCAATTTGAAGGTTTTATTCGGACGAAGTTTCGAATGCCGATGCTTGGAGGGGGCTTTGTCATCCCTCAAGAGGGATGGTATCCCGTCCTATACTAGTGGTTCTCACGGTTGACAGTTTTGCAGGCTGCTGGTAAGTTCGCTAGCCAATCTCTGAGACCTTCAAGAACGTGCATGAATATTTTTGTCCAATCACAACGATGTTTACACGAGGTGTGATCGAGTGGCTCACCAGTGCTCACAAGGACGGGTCTAGAGCTGCTACAGAGCTCCTTCTCCAAGCTCGCGTTTTGTATGCTGCGTTAGAGGACACTGGCGACGAGGAAGACAGCGAAGAAGATGTAGAAGACACTCGCTTCGTCGCACAGGTAGCTGAAACACGGTATCTATTTCGTAGCTGTGTAAGCAAGTCTGCCAGTTGCTACCCTGAGCGAATTTTCCTGAAGGGCCCGGACAGGGCTCGCCGCGACCTCCGCATTAGTGTGGACGGTTTCGAGTGTCTACTAGCTCGCGTCTCGAGCGACCCCGTGTTTCGACGGCGTCCTGAAATCAAGCCAAGCGCCAGTGCAGCTTCAACTAGAGGTGTTTCTCTATTCGTTGCAGTCAATTACTTACTACCAAGTCGCAGAGCACTTCGGTATTGGTGAAGGTTTGTACGCATTTTACGGGTTTCAAGCTTTTAGCGTATTATCTGAGTACGTTTGTGGTATGTTATTGCAGGATCTGTACGAAAGTTTAGCAAACGTGTCCTCATGTCAATTATCGCAATAGAGAGTGATCTCGTAAAATGGCCAACTCCAACAGAAAGGGGAGCAACAGCAGCACATGTTCGGCGTGCAAATGAGTTACCAAACTGCGTCGGCTTCATAGATGGGACCGCATTCAACCTGAATTACGCTCCTAAAGTAGATGCAGAGTGCTACTATTCAAGAAAATTCGCCTGCTGCTTCAATGCTCAAGTCGTGTGTGACCATCGCTTACGCGTCATTTATTACCAGGTGAGTAGCATTTGAGCTTGCCCTATGTTAATTTGTCGAACTTAATTTTACGTTGTTGCGTAGGTTGGTATGCCTGGCTCCGTGGACGACGAACGTGCTTCGTCTTTTACAAACATGGCTATCAATCTTCGTGTTTATTTCAACGCCAACGAGTACATTAGACGACAGTGCTTATGGCCTGAGCTTTCCGTTTGTTGTGGCACCGTGCAAGTGGCCAGCTGCTTTGCTTCCGGGAAATGCTGCACTCAATCGCAGTTTAGCTGGACAACGCATCGCAATTGAGCATTGCATTGGAATAATGAAGGGTCGGTTTCCGATTCTGAGCGAGTGTTCGGCTTATTTGGTCGAAGAAGGCGATATAGCCAGAATATGCAAGCTTCAACGAGCCTGGTTTGTGCTACACAACCTATGCATCATTCTACGAGAGAAGCAGTTCGAACCAGTTGTAGAAGAATCTGATGACAGCGACGATTGGGTGTGTGATCTCGACACTCCGTACAATTCGGAGCTTTACTTGTCCTCGGATGACCTTAGACACTTACGTTTTCTCACCTCGTAATATGGACGGCTAGATAATGGCAGCTTGGTGCTTGCATTTTTGGTCCAGCTCCAGCTGCTTGCATAGGAGGGCGAACTGTTGATCCATCTTCTTCTCTCGAAGCCTCAGATCCTCTCGCTGTGCTACCTGCTCTCGCTGTAGCACTAGTTGCTGCTGTTGGAGCTCTAACTCCTTATAGTGCCTCTTTTCACGTCGTTCTGACTTCTCTGCATGAATACGCATTCGTGCGTCATGGGAATTTGAAGCAGAACGCTGATCATCTTGCATGGGGGTGACGGCACTAGCAAGTCGAAACTAATGCGCCTTATTACTAAGGTATTAAAGCGATACGGCATAGACAGTGTGAATACATACCCAACGTTTATTGGAGCGTGCCATCTTGTTAATGGGAAGACCTTTCATTCGGTTTTCTAGACATTCCGGAAGGATAACCTCAGCTCCGACGATTTGGAGCTGCTGCGGTTACCATTCACATAGAAAGTTAGGAATCTTTGTTCTGTGCAGAGTTTCTCGTCTTGTGTGGATCAACGACGTCGAGCGATATATAGAAACAGCCTCGTATTTGGAGGCCGTTCGATCGTTGCCAGTATCTTGTGTGTGGTGGCGCTTTTAGGAATAACGCCGTCTTTGTATTCGATGTTCAGGTTGGTGAGTTTCTTCAGCTTTATATCATAGGAGGTGGTCCTTTATGTAAGGTGCTGTATATGAAAACTAGCTCCGACGGCTACTGTCGGCACGGGCGTTATTTCGCAGCTTTCGAGTTTATTTCTTGAAGACTCCGCATCGAGCGACAGGTTGTTTGGAACAGCAAGCCAATCTTGCGGCTTGCAGGGCTCTGACATATTTTACTCTATCTGGTACACGATGGACGAATGGACGGTCCGTCCTATGATACCAGAAGTGGTTGCCAGTTTGACGAATGAACTGACAATGAAAGATGTTGCGAGAGTCCCAGATCGGTAATCTGACGGTTCTAGTGACTTGCAATATGGACAAGGCAATTCTGGCAGCGTGCACAAAAGTGGGCCCCGCAAACGTCCTCGACAATAACAGCGGAAATTTTGGGTGAGGTGTTGCGAATGGTTCGCCCTGTGGATTCCATTCATTGGCTTGGGATGACGAATATAAGCTCAACAAGGTGGCAAAATTAGTTTAGGATGCACGTCGATGTGGGGGCAGTACTGGCGACCTCCCATTTCCACCGGAATTTATTAATGTGCAACTACTCGGCGCTGACCAAAACGTGCCTTTTGCTTCACATTGGCCTGTAGATAGCGAACCTCAAGACGGAGCAACTGTACGACGCTAATGGGGAACGCTTGTGTAAAGCTAGCGTGATAATTCCAATTGGTGTAATGAGCATGAGAAGCAGAAAGCGGTCGATTCGACTTGGAGCTGAAATTTTGGAGCCCCACGCGAAATCTCGTTCCTGCAGCATGCCGTTGATTGTGGGTTTGTAAAGACGAAATGGAAGGCCCAAAGTTCTATATTGTGACGTATTCTGCTCTTTAGAACCATCGCGACCTCACAATGCAATTCTTCTGGTTTTGCATTCTTTAAATTCCGGTCAAGCGATCTATGACTCAGCCCGTCTTCAAAGTCACACAAGTCTACGTCACAGGAATTGTTCGAGTTCGAGGGCACTACGTCCTTTACTTTACCTCCCGCGCCGTCTTACCACTACAGACTCTGTCTGAAAAGCGGCAAACTTCGAATCTGGATCGAGGAGTGCACCAGCAAGCAGTGGTAAGGCATTAGTCAGAACACCCACCAGTCATTGTCAGGGACTGATTGGTTGATAAACTTGCAGGTGCACGGCAGATTTAAGCCTGGAAGACTACATCGATGTAAACAATGCCTTTCCAGATGTCAGTGCGAAATACTATGCTGATGTACGTCTTCCATATGACGTGAAAGCGCCTAAAGGCTTGAATTTAGCTAACCTTATTGCATCAACTGCTGTACACTGCTTTTGCGCGCTGCTAGATAAACCTGTGGACGACAATGGTGAATCCCCGAGGATGTTTCACCAAGGGCGACGAGTTTCGACTAGAAATATCGATGAAGGTACAAGTGTTAATGAAAACACGCTTGGCGGCGTACTCGTTTGATATGGAACCGATCACGGTAGAGCGGATCGACTTTCTGGAATCGAAGCTGCGTGACGTTCTGGTAGAAATGGAGATCTTCCGTGAAAATGCCACTGCTGATGTGAAGACTGCGTTTGTGGAGCTGCAAGAGAAGGCAAAGGAACTGGATGAAGCTGGTACTATGGTGATTATTCAATCGAAAGCAGCGTCGAATATATCGGGGGCTTCTTTGGGGAAAAGCGGGTAATTATATCAACGCGCCCGACGGCATAATCCGGAATCTGGCACCTGGCACATAACTAATACCGGCGATGGTTAATGGCGCCACTGGCTGTAATCAGATCCAGCTCCTGAAAGGGAGCGAATGCATCCGGTTGGCAGACTGTGGTCACCACCAATATCACGGCGCGACTACCTTAATGTGCTTTTCTCCTGTGAAGGAGGGTGACCAACTCTCGGTTACTTTCTCGGAGAACCTCTCACGTACTCCCAGCCACCTAACACTCGGTCAAATCGGAAGGTGGTTGCACGTGTTTCGGGTTCTAGCGACTACTTCTCAGTTACCACAAATCCAATGCAGGAACCGCATATTTTACGTCGTAAGTTATGACTTCCTATATTTTTAAGAGTTTGTATGAGAGTGCACGATCCATGCCAAGATACATGGACTATCCAGCATAGATTTCTGGAGGTTCCTCCATTGTACGTCGTATAACTGAAGATCCTCCGGTGTGTTGAGCTTTAGGTAGCATAGATCCAAGCGTCTGCTAGAGAGACATGCTCTGTCACTTAGCTGGTGATACAAGCGATAAACCATCTAAAAGACAGCGAAGCGTTTAAGGGATTTGATTTCACGATTACACTGCAGTGTAATGTACACTACGAGGAGCTGCAGCAGCTCGGACTTACGACTTTGATAACGCGCTCCGACCCGCGTTGAAGTCACTTTCGACTTTGTGGTCGTCAAGCACTTGTCTATGTAAGCCCATATGTCGATTAGCACATCAAAACTCAACAAAAACCCTTACGTAGCATGTAATTGTAAGCGCTGTCACAACGCAATCAAACACTAGCCTCTTGTACTCCTCCATTGCTGTCGTCGCCATCATTATCTCGGAGCAGTTCTCGACTCGTGGGCTTGCGTGCGCCAATCTTTCCCGATCGACGCAGAATAATGCGCTTGCTCAGCGAAGCTGGGGTGTGGAACAGGGCGAGAGTTACGCTCTGTTTCTTAGCATACACAGTATGCGCGTAGTGAGGAAGCGTAGACTTAAAATTTGTAAACAAAATCGAGCCCGCGTATTTCTAAAAAGCAAATACTTAGGACTTTAGTCAAAACAGAAAACTGAATTAAACGGCAGCCCGCCGCGCGGCGGGCTGCCTTATCTTTACGCTAAACCCCTTTAAGCTGATATCTAATTGCAAGGGGAGAGCATGGTTGGCTCTCACGCATTTGCATGAAATGCATGCACATGATTGGTTGAAATTTGGCCCTTTCAACCAATAGCTGTGCACCTGAGCGCCCGTCAATGATAGTTGCATTGACGGCTCGTAATGTTGGTCGCTAGTGTGTGTCCCCTACACACTAGCGGGTTTGCGTGTATTAGTGTACCCCGGGTACACTATCCTGTGTAGTCCCGCTACACCCCCCTCTCAAAGTGCGAGTATCGCATTCGGGAGGTAACGGTGACCACGATCTCTTCTGTGGTCACTTTCCGTCTTCTTCGTTTAACGGAGAAGACACCCACGCTCATTTCGCAATGAGCTTGTCAAGTCCCGAGTCTCCCGGCGCCCCAAGGCTTCCGAAAGTCCCAAGACCTCCGCACCCGGTGGGGATTCCCCATCGGGTGGCAAGAAACTGTCAGTGCGTGAATATCACGCACTACAATTGGAGAGAGCGCTCTCGAAAGCGCGAGAGCGCCAAGCAAGTCGACGCTATCGTCGCCAAGGCAACCCGTCCCTTCGGGGCGGGTGATTCGACTGTCGCACAGCCTGCGAAGGCTGCGCACACCACGTCCCTTGGACGTGATGATGATGAGGTAGACCCTGATCTCATTGTCGATTACGACAGTGATTCTTTGGCGGACGAAAAGGAACACTCTTCGCTCGTGAAGGACAAGCCTGCTGTGAGCAAGCCTCTTCGCGAGAGTCCGTCGCCGGGCTCTCGTCGTCAACGTGAAGACTCGCCAGAAGATGGCGAGGTCGTGCACGCTAAGCGTAGGGCAGTGGACCCGCGCAACCTCTATCCGCGGGTGTTCTTCTTCCGCCCGGGCATCTTTGCATGCTGGGCGCAGCGCGGCTCGGTCTCAGGGAGCTGAGCCGTGGAAGCTTTGATCGGAGCGCATTCATCGCCTCCGATGGTCCGACGAAGGAGGCCAGGGCACATCTTGTGCTCTTCCAAGTCGACACCATCAAGGATGATGATGTCGTGAAGGCGCTCGGCCTCGCGGCCGGCTCCGATGAGCGACGCAACTACTATGCGTCGTTGTACCTTGCTCTTCACCACTGCAGGGCCTGCGCCATAGCGCAAGAGCTCTAGCGCTATGGCGCAAGGTCTCTGAGACAGTCGCACTGACTCAGGGCTGGAACCAGTTCGTTACGAACTGGAACAATGATGCTGCTGCTTTCCGAAAGCGTCTCGAAAGCATGCGTGAGCGCTATAATAGACATAATAGCGCTGGCAAGGCTACCCGCTTGCACGAACTCAGTGCAAGCGCTTGTATACCTTGTGTCGTCCCCGTGGAGAACGGTGTCCAGTCTGTCCACCCAACGCGGACAGACTGCGTGAGAATAAAGTCGACAGGTACTCGACGATACGAGTACCCAGTGAAGTCCGAGATTGGTGTTGTACTTTCTTCCCGGATGTCGGGAAGAGAGCACCCCGCCTGATCCCGTTACGCACCTTCCAGACCCCGGGGACGTGGGGTGGTACACTGTCGAGCGGAGACCTAGTCTCGGCTCGGGCGGAGGTGGTGGCGGTCTTCGTACGCCATCACCATTTCCGGAATATCCCTCACGAGGATATTCCGCGGTTCCCACGAGTCGTGTTGGGGAGGGTATCCTCTCGAACGACATCGAAAACGACGCTGACCTTGGTCAGTGCGTGGCTCCTGGTGAGCTACAATTCGCTCGACAATCCAGCGAATTGAGCCGTCGGCAGCCCGCAAAGGTGCCGGCGGAGGAGGAAAACCTCGTCGCCTTGATCAGCCGCTTGAGGCTGATCAGACCTTCCAGCAACTGGCGGCTGACTATGCAGCCTTCCGCCGTGAGGCTTGGAAGACGATCGCTGAGCAAAGTCAGCTGATCTCGAACCTCTCGTCGCGAGTGTCCGCTTCTCGCGAGACAGCGGGTGACGCGCTGTCTCGAGTCGAGGACGTCGAGAGGAAGTTTGCGAAGCTCGTTGAGAGCGTTCGCATGCGTCGCACGCGCTCTGCGCGCGAGCGCGACGAAGATGACGAGTCGTAGCTCGACCATCACGCTTCTTCGTGCCCATGTTGGATGAGCGCGCGGGCGTATCATGCTCATGATACGCCTTCAGTCGCCCGACATAGAACGTCGGGTGCAGTCTCATGCTGGTTGGTATGTCCAGCGTGTAGGCTGTGCCTTGGCGATGCAAGACACGAAGGGGGCGATGAAGCGTGGAGCAAGCTTGCTTGCTCCAAAGTCCGAGACTGCATGTCTAGCCAAGTTTTGCGTAGACAGTAAAACCAATGAATTCGTTTTGAACTCACTAATATTGTTGCGTGACTTCTTGTCAGCGTTCATCTTCTGTCGGTCGACAGAAGATGCAATAGTATCACGAACAAACCGCATGACGGCTTGTCGATTCTGCACGAAGTCTTTCGCATCGACATTGGTCGTGTCGACCAATGTGTCCTTGTCCGCTATCGTGCCCTGCACGATGCGCTCGTCATCTTGAGTGTCCACATGGGGTGTGGACACGTACTTGTCGCAGCAGTGACGTCGCCCTGCGTCGTCACTGTATCATCGGGTTTCCGGTGTTCGACTCCGAGTCGAACACGTCATCTTGCGTCACGTCTGCTCCCGGAGCAGGCGTGGGACGGGTCGTCGCTTGTCCTTTCGCTCCCGGAGCGAAAGGTGCTTGGTCTTCTTCCTTCGCTCCCAGAGCGAAGGGTACTTGGTCGTCTTCTTTCGCTCCCGGAGCGAAAGGTACTTGCTTGTTGCTTGTAACTTCGTGCCCGGCACGGAAGTGTTTCGAGCGCCTGCACCCGGTGCAGACGCAAAGCGTACTCTCTTCTGGCGCGTGGCACTACGTGTCACGGCGTTCAAATTTTCCTGTGGGCGTGGCTCGCTCACAGATCCTCCCCACTCAAGGGAGCTGTCACCCGCCAAGCATGGCAGGTACTCGTGGATGCCGCATGGCATTCACGTAGAACGGTGTGTGCCCCGTAGAGGCATGCACCGAGTTGTTGATGGCAAACTCTGCCATCGGCAAACAGTCGCTCCACTCGGTGAACGAGTGGGCGTAGCTCTTGAGGATGTCACCGAGCACGCGATTCACGCGCTCGGTCTGACCATCCGTCTGCGGGTGGTCGGCTGTCGACATCGACAGCCGAGTACCAAGGAGGCCGAAGACCTCCTTCCAGAACGCGGCCGTGAACCTTGGATCACGGTCGGACACTATCTCACGGGGCATACCGTGAGAGCGGAAGATGAGCTCCACAAACAGACGTGCCGTCTGTTTGGACGTGACTTGCAGGCACCGCAGCAAGATGAACCATCTTGCTGAAGCGGTCGACAAAGACGACCACTCCAGTCCGACGCTTGGCGTCGGGCGGTAACCCGAATATGAAGTCCATACTGATGGACTCCCAACTCTGCCGGTATCGGCAGAGACTGTAGCGGTGCTTGTGAAGCCGGCGTCGGCTTCACTCGTTGGCACGCCTCGCAAGCACGGACGTACTTGCGGATCCACTTGTACTGGCGAGGCCAGTAGAAGTCACGCGAGAGAAGAAGGTACGTCTTCTCTCGACCCGGATGCCCAGCCGATGGGGCATCGTGATACTCGAATATGATTCGCAGGCGCAGATCATAATCATCAGGGACGACGATGCGAGCGACATCGTCGTCAGCTGCACTGTATAGCAGCAGCCGTCGTGTGCACTATACCTGTGCACACGGGATCTCAGATGTGGAGGCAGCGCGCGATGCGCGCTGTCGGAAGGTGCCTCCACATAGGTCAGCAATCGCTTGGCGTCCGCGTCAAGCGAGTACGTTGCGCACATCGTCGAGCAGCGACGATGTGGGCACACTGCGTTCAATGCCAATGGCATTGACGTCAACTACCTTGTAGTTGTAATCCGGCCGACGCGACAGTGCGTCGGCTACCACATTCAACCTTCCAGGTTTGTACTCAACCTGGAAGTTGTATTCAGCGAAGAATGACAGCCACCGTGCCATTCTTTGAGAGAGATGTGGTGACTTTACGGCCGTCCGTAAAGAAGCGTGATCGGTGTAGATCACGAAGGGTCTATCTCCAAGGAGATAGACACGGAACTTGGCTAACGCATACTTCATGGCAAGGAGCTCCTTGTCATGTACTGGGTAGTTGCGCTCAGCTTGCTTAAGCTGACGAGACTGATAGCAGATCACACGATCACGTCCTTCGTGATCGTACTGCATCAGAGCGCATCCGATTGCAAAGTCGGATGCGTCACACACAACGTGGAACGGACGATCTTGGTCGGCGACGGCCAAGATCGGCGCCTCGGTCAGGCCCTGCTTGACCGAATTGAAGGCCTGCTGACCATCTCCACTCCGCGTCCTTCTTGAGGAGGCGCGACAGTGGTCGAATACGCCCAGCGTAATCGTGTATGTACTTGCACAAGTACGTAGCCAACCCAAGGAACTGCCGCAGTTCCTTTGCATTCGAGGGCGCAGGCCACTCGTTGATCACCCTGATCTTTTCGGGATCAGGGCGGACACCGTCCTTGCCGACAAGGCATCCGAGAACTGGAATCTCGGACGCACCGAATATGCACTTCTTTAGATTTGCATATAACTTGTGCTTGCGCATCAGCGCAAGCAGTTGTCGGAGATGCTCCTGGTGCATCTCGGTGTCTGTCTTCTCGCCCACAGCCGGCTGTGGACGAACACGTCGTCGAAGTACGTCGGTGCGAAGTCCCGCACCGACCGTAATAGATGCGTTACGCATCTATTAAACGTCGCAGGGGCATTCTTAAGCCCCTGTGGCATCACTAGCCACTCCCAAAGCATGCCGCTTGGGGTGCTTACCACCGTGAGAGGAATATCACTCTCACGCATTAAGATTTGGTAGAAACCATCTCTTAGGTCAAGAGCACTGAACACGGTGCTCTTGCTCATCGAATCGATGATGACGTCCTTCCTCGGTATCGGCGTCTGCGCCGGTATCGTCGCATCGTTCATCTTGTTAAACGCATGAACGATGCGCCATCCGCCCTGTGCCTTCTTGACACAGAACGTGGGCACTGTCGGGGATTTAGATTCCCGCACTTGGCCCGCACGACGACGAGCTTCGAAGAACTCGTCGATGGCCTTGACTTGTTCACGCGGCAGTGGCCACTGTCGCGTGACACAGTACTTCGTGCCTGGCACGAGATCAATCTCGTGCTGAATTCCTTTATCCTGCGGAAGCTCCGCAGGAACTTCGTCCGGGAATACGTCGGCGTATTCCCGAAGAACGTCGTAATAGGGACTCGACTTGAGCGAGTCCCAGCTCTGCTCTGCAAATCGATCCTTTTTCGATTTGGCACTGAGGCTCGTGTCGCCATCAGGGTGCCGCACGAGAACCTGCCGCAGGTCCTCGAGATCCTCTGTGATCACGACATCCTCACGGGCGGTGAGGATGCATACTTGTTCTACGCGCCCGGCGCGTAGATCCCGTGCAAAGCCTTTCCAGCTCTGCACTTCCAGCGCTGTCAACTCCGAGGCAGTGCTCGGAGGACACTCCAATGTCAACTCGTGACATTGGACCCCAGAGAGTGTTTGCGTCAGCGCATTCACTCTCTCGTACTCACATCGCCCGTCGCAGGCGATGGAGGCTCGTCACCTGCACGCTTCGGTGCAGGGCGTTCTTGGGACAGGGAGGAGGACTATCCTCCGGTCTCGGTACCTTTTCAGTTGTGAGGAGCTCTTCGGGCTCCTCATACCGCGACCCTTGTCAGACCCGGTCTGACAACGACCCATATCTTGTGTCTCGACGGCCCGGCCCGTCGAGGGTCTCCTTGAATCTTGGCTCCTCACCCGGCTTGAGGAGAGATCTTCTCTTGAACAGTCGCCTCGGGCCCGGCCAAGACGGTATCTTGTTCCCTTGCAGGCCCGGCCTCCGAAGGGCTTCGGTCCAAACCCGGTTTAATCGTGGATGC